>PVJC01006286.1:0-55559 GCA_004026665.1 Murina feae | reverse complement strand
AAAGAAAAGATTTTTCAAAAATATCTTAATTTTTTTCTGATATTAAAAAATAATAAAATATTTAAAATGCAATAAGAATTAAGGAAAGAAACATAATCTAAAATTCCATCACTTGGAGATAGGCATCATTTACATTTTGGTGTGTATCTCCCAGACTTATTTCTATCAAAGAGCAACTTTCAAAGCTAAAGCCAGACTAGAATTGAGGTCTCTTGGTGCCTTTTTAAAAGATTTGTTTTTATTTATTATGACATATTTCAAATATATAAGAAAATGATACAGAAATCTGTGAATCTAAGGCCCATGTATAACAAAAGTTAGCATTTTTATGTTTACTCAGTTACCTTTTATTTCAATAAACACAGTGCTGCAGGTTTTTTATAACCGCCCCCATCCTTTTCCTCTCTCCTCAAGATAATCACTTTTCTGAAGTTGAGAGTATCTTTCCTGTACATGTGTTTCTATTTTTCTATGTACCTTTGCATACTTAAACCCTTATATAAGATATCATTTTGTGTTTTTTAAGATTTGCACAATCATATCAATAAGTATTTCTTTTTTATCTTTCTGGAATTTATTGGTTTTTTAAAAATATATTTTTATTGATTTCAGAAAGAAAGGGAGAGGGAGAAAGAGATGGAAACATCAATGTTGAGAGAGAATGATTGATTGGGTGCCTCCTGCATGCCCCCTACTGGAGACGGAGCCTGCAACCCGGGCATGTTCCCTTTACCAGAATCGAACCTGGGACCCTTCAGTCCACAAGTCAACACTTTATCCACTGACCCAAACCAGCTAGGGCTCTTCCTGACATTTATTCATGAAGATACATCTATGCTATTTTACTTACTGTATAGTATTCCACTAAATAAATATGAGAATTCCTTTATCCATTCCCTTATTGATAGACTTTTAGGTTGTTCCAATGTTTTGCAATTTCAAACAATGCTACTATGAATATATTTGGCTCACTTTCTTGTGAACACCTGTGAGAATTTCTAGAATTTTTATGTTGTAGTATAGGCATATCTTAAACTTTTTTAGACACTAGAAGTCTGATGCACAAAATTCATGCAAGAGTAGCCCTTCCTTCCCCCGGCTGCCAGCACTGGCTTCCGTCTGGCACCCAGGACCCGGGCTTCCCTCCGGCCCCAGCTTCATCCGGAAGGATGTCCAGAATGACCCTTTTATTATTATAGATTGTCACATTGTACTAGTCACCCAGAGCCACACAGTCGCCTTGAATTTTTAACTACAATTTGTGCTGCTCCGTCTGTTGGGATCCAGTTGGCCGCTGCCCCCTCCACCATTGCCATGGACCAAAGGCCTGCTTGCCGGCATCAAGTGGCAATGCTCACAGTAGGGTATGAAAACTGCATCAGTGATCCCTGCTATTGCTGCTGTCTGTCCATCCTACTCCTCCCAGAGGCCCATTTCCCCTCCCTTGAATCTGAGCTGGCCAATAGGATGTGCAGGAATGACCTTGTGCACATGCTGAGAAAGTGTTTTCTTTTTGATGGGCCAAGTGGCAAAAGATAAAATCTCTGCCTAGTTTTGTGCTTTGTATCTCATTAGCTTTTTAGAGGCTCATATCCCAAGTCCTGAAAAGAAGTAGAAAGAGGCTGCCTACACTGAGCACAGGCCTGTGAGAGCTGGTTCCTGCTGAAGACAGAGACTTAATCACATGACCAGATCACCAGGCTTTCGTGGTCATAGAGGCACCGCAGGCCTGACAGCCTCTTAGGTGTCCCAGTTTGCCCCAGTAACATGCCTGAGCCCATCCTCGTCGCACCCGCCTTGCCCTCTGAGTGCCCCCAGAGCAGGGGCATTTGAGGAGTCAGCAAGATGTTTGCTGCGCCTGACACACCTGGTGTGAGCCTGGCTCAGAAGAAGAACAAGTTGGGTGCCTCCTTCCCACCCGCCTGCTTTCAGCTGGAGTCAGACAACCTTTTTCCCAGGCCCCGAGTTTCCTAAGGCCCTGCCCGGAGTTTCCTCCCAGCTCCGATTGCACTCTGCTGGTCCAGTGAAACCCCCAGCTGGGAACTGGCTCATGTCTCGAAAGCTGCCTTGTAGAGTGGACACCGCCCAGCTGCATAACCAAACATGAGGAGCCCGAATGAGAAATCACAGCTTGGAATTACATCCAGAGCCTTGACCAGCTTCTCAAGCCATAAATCATATCCCACTCTCCGAGAACAGCAGGTCATGAGGGCCTCCAGCCCCCTCACGCAGGAGCCAGTCAAGCAGCAGTCACAGTGTGAGCAATGGGTAGGAAGAGAGGCAATGACCCATCGGGCCCCACACCTCCCTGCCCAGGGGAGGGTTTCTGTGTCAGCAAGAGGTGAATAGAAAACCCGGTGCTTGGGCCCCGCCTTCCCAGAGGCCCAGGCCTCCTTCTGGCCCTTTCCCCAGCTCCACGCATCCAGAGGCCTATTGGGGATGCTCAGAGCTCTTACTGAATGAGTGTTTAAAGAGCTTAATTTTAATGAAGAAATCTTTCATCTGCCATCCTGTTTCCAGGAGACACGTTTGGAAGGCATTTTCACAAGTCACCGAGGCCCTGGAAGCGTGTTTGCTGGTGGAAAATGTAAGGCTGTGAGACATGCGTGGAGATGTTCTCACCAGGTTGGGGGTGGAGGAGGCCAGAGGAGGAAATAAAACACCCAGAAGAAGTGCTTGGAGAGCCAAGTGGGAAGGATGCAGAGGTGCAACCGAAAGGGGAGTGTTTGATTGGAAATGTATGAAGAATGATTCAGCCAGAAAGCAGTTCTTCCCGGGGAAATTATATGCAGCTCGAAGACATGCTGGGGCCCCAGAGGATGTAGGGGGGGCAGTGAGAAGGGTGGGTGGAGGAGAGGGAAAGGGAGGGAGGGAAAATGTCACGACCACTGAAACGAGGCAGAGACTCGCCACGTACACATAACAACCCGCACCAGAAAAATTCCCAATTTCATCCTTTCTAGAGCTTTTTGAGCTAAAAAGAAAACAAACAAACAAAACGAAACAGCTGAACTGGAAAGTGGAGCCGTGGTCTGCTGGGCCTCCATCTGTGACACTGGTGATGCTGACCAGAACACTGCACAAATGTTCTCCTGGCTCCCACAGACTTCCTCCCTGCGCTGTGTTTTGCATGAAAGAAACAGCTTTCCTCATCCTGTGTCTGAGGGGCTCCCACAGCACTTCTCATCCGCTGCATTTTGCACTCCCCATTACACCACCTCCCCTTCCACCGGGGACATGACACTGCTGTCTTGGTAGGAGATCAAGGCTGACGCCACCTGGTTCTTCCCTGAGGTTCTTGGGCCTCACAGAAAAGGGGAGGGTGGGTAGGTATGAACTCAGGAAGGGGAAGTTTGGCAGATGAGACTGGGATTTAAACACCAGCAGGAGCAAAGGGGTGGTGTTGAGAGAGGTAAGAAGTCAGGGAGGCACAGTTCATAGGCTGCTCTGAGGGCCCTGTGATGAGATGTGTAGTGAGAGCCATTGGCGTTAATGGAGGTGGCTTTGTTGAAAGAAAGTGGCTCTCCTGAATCACTTAATCACAGGAAGTCTCCTTCTAGGTTGACGGGAGGTGCACCTGAAGGGGGGTGGTGACTGAGTGCGGCTTTTGCAAGCTTATGAATTTGCTCTTGGTGGATGGGAGGGTGTGTCTCCTGCAGCTGATGGGGAACAAAGGAGTGTCTCCCAACCCTTTCTCATTCACAGTCCACACCAGCACCAAGATGAGTGGCAGGATAACAAGAATGCAAATTTGGGGGATTAAAAACATCAGTACAACTCAGTACACAAATGGCATCTTCGATGTGCTTCTGTTTACCCGTTTTCTGCTAATAAGATTCTACTTGTAGATGCTAAATTTTAAGGATGTTGTCTTCAGCCTGGAGAGAAAGAAACTGTAATTTGCAGCTTTTGCTAAGAGTGATAACCTCATTAAGTAATGGGATTTAATGATTAACTGCCGCTAACAAAACCTCCTTGCCAAGCCTGTTAATCTGAAAACAGCAACAGAGCTACTGTCAGATCCACTGGCCCCCCACCACCCAGCCCCAGGGGATTTTCAGAAACACCTCCCATCTAAATAGCCTGTGCCTTTCAATATTTTTTATTGTTTCCACTAATGGGTTAACGATAAGTTAGGAGCAACTCCTAGATGGATATCGAATTAACCTTGGTGAAGAGTTCAAGGAGAATAGCATGTCCACTTAAAAAACGATTTTTTTTATGAAAAGGGTAATGAGAAAATGTGCACGTTCATTGAGCACTATAATGAATGGAAGTTCTTAGCCAGCTATCAGAAGGCGAGATCTGTCTGCGCTCAAAGCGTGCGATGGTGCTTTCGATTCTTCAGATGGAGCAGTAGATCTTCCGCAGTGGTTCACATAGTATGCAGAAAATTCTCCTTTCTGGTGACTCACCCGCAAAAATCAACTCCATTGTGTTCTCCAGAACTACTTTCCTTTCAAATTCTTAGGAGACAGACCCCTGAGGTGGGTCATCATTTTGGTCTCAGCTGAATAATCTCTGTCTTCCCTGTGGGGTCCGGATGAATCCTACCAGCTCAGGACTCTCAAGATCATGAAAAAAGAGTCTAGTCATGAGTGGTCTGTTCTGCTGCTCAGTCACATGGGCTATTGGTTGGAGTCAGGGTGAGGGATGGGGGAACATGGACCTCAGCTTCCTGGGGTCTGCATAGGTGAAGGACTTACCCAATGCCCTCAGCATATCAATGGGGAGAGCAGGACTAAAACCCAGGTTTGTGGTTTCTGATCCAATCTAGCTTCTGGCTCTTAAGAAACAGGGAATGAGGTGGGGGAAGTGCATGTACATACATATATTCAGGTGTATACATGCATGTACATCAGCTTCACACCTGCCTACGCACACCAGCTGTGCTGTTCCTACCCTTCAGTGATGTCTGCTTCCCACCACACAGATGCTTAATCTGGGGCTAGATCCTTCCTTCATCATGGAGTCCCTCGTTCCTCTCCAGGCCTGCAGGTGCTCAAGTGGCCAAATCTCTGTTCAGACGCAA
Organism: Murina feae; assembly: GCA_004026665.1. Classification (NCBI taxonomy): domain Eukaryota; kingdom Metazoa; phylum Chordata; class Mammalia; order Chiroptera; family Vespertilionidae; genus Murina; species Murina feae. The sequence continues at coordinate 50,527 of PVJC01006286.1, read as the reverse complement.
CAGTAAAAGACAGGAATACATGTAACATTTACTTCGGGATTTCTGCCCCTTGGACCTTTTATGTTCAGGACAACAACAAGGAAAAGCCATAGAAGCTGAGTGTGAAGAGTTGTATCTAACTGTTGGAGGAAAGAAGGGATCCTTAGGGTACTTGCAAATGGGTTTTCTTGGGTGGCTCAGAAACTTTATAAACACCTAGCTCGGACCTGTATTGACGGAGAGAGGGGACATGAGCCTGGAAATGGTTTTGACAGGGCAGAGCATGTAGCAAGGTTAATATTTTCAGGGTTGGAAGCAAACCAAGGGCAGGTAGTGAGAGAAGGCTTTGGCATTTGCACCTGCTTTCCCCAAGAGCTGTCCTGGGCCTTCTTTGCTGGCCTCGGCCTCAGACAACACTGACTCAGGAGAATTTCCCCACTCTCCACCCCTGTGCCCAATGGTTTCATTGAAAACCATGTAGCCTTTGTCAAGGATCATTGCAAAAACACTAGAGTCAGAAGGGAGACCTCTGAGCATGGAACTGGTCAAGTGAGAGCAGGATCAAAACCCAGGGGCAATCGTGACCCCCAAGCAGCTATAGTCACTGGCCAGAAAAACGACAGGAATCCATGTAGCATGCCAACTACCCGGAATCAACAGACTGGAATAGGATTTGAGTCAACAGATACTGGGGGGGGGAGGGGGGGTGGACACTTGCCAAGCACCATGATTGATTTCAATCCTCCAGGCTACCAGAGGGGACAGCCCTCTTAACCCTGATGACTGACCAAGAGGAAGGAGATCCTAGAAGAGTGACTAGTCCAAGATGATGACCCTGGGAAGACACTTACCTGGGGGCTCTGACCAATCTCAGGTTCCTTCCCTGTCTGGGCTGCCCCTCTGACCAATCTCAGGTTCCTTCCCTGTCTGGGCTGCCCCTTCACAGGCCCGAAGGAGAAGGTCGGGGAGAGGGAGAGTATAGTCCATAGAGAGCCCTGAGCTCCAGTAACAAGTCACTCCCAGGCAGCAGCACTGGCCTGTCCACATGGAGAGCCTCCCTTAGCTGTGAATTAGGCCTTTGAAAGGCCTAATTCCTTGCTATCTACTTATGGGAGCTGGTTCTACGGAAATAAGGAACACCAAGAAGTCCATCAGGTAACATATACATAGGCTCATATAAATTCCATTCTTTATTAAAAATACAGAAATACTTTTTACAGCATGAACAGAAAATACTGCACTGTCTTGGAATCTTAAGACTTAGAAATTTTATTGAATCACTCTCAAGCCCATGATACACTGTACTAGAAAAAAAAAAAACACTGCTTCCAAAATTAAAAAAACCATGCCCAAATATTAAAATCATTAAGGCCAGTATATTTGATGAAACTGTACTACAGTGTACATACCAGTCATTGTTTAAGGGAGTACATCAAAAACAGACCTCTCAAACATGAAAGAATTGGCCCAAAGGAAAAAGTTACAAACAACAGCAAAAAGGCTTTGAAAAATTAAAAGCACATTTTGATATGGTGTCTTATATATAATAGTCTATTCATTAAAACACTGTACAGTATGAAAACAAAATGAGCACATCAACTCACTCCTAAAGAGCATGCTTTGCTGGGAGCCTGCTTATTGCAGACGAGAGATTTGTAAATATATGCAGTAGAATACCTGTATGCTCATACACAGATAATGCATCTGTATAAACAGTACATGATGAAGTTAGACTAGAGGATAAATACTTTAATAAACTATGCTTTGAGGCACATGAGAAATAAAATTCAGGTTGTTTCTAAGTTATGGACACAGCATCTTTTCTCCCCCTGGTTTTTGTACCTTAGTGTAATGCCTATTTGCATGTAACCTAGTTATCTTATGTTTGCATGCTTTGCAAACTGAATTACAGAACCAAATTGCCTGTTATAATTTCCCATTATGTGACACAATTACACAGGAACACTTGGAGGTGAGGGGATTGTCCCAATATTAGGAAATGCTGATTGCATCATGCTTGCAAAGAGCAAAAATTAAGGAGAGGCTCTTTCCCCAGATGGCAGAGTTTACTGCTCTTTCTCTCCTATGTAAATGCTGTTCCCCATTACAATGAGTTCTATTCACTGATTTCTGGCCTGCAAAATTAGATCCATTGGCATTTTTTTTAAAAGCTAGGCCCTAACTATACACCATTTCCTAAACTCAAACCTCCACACTCCTGGAGCACTTCTAAATAAAGCATAGAGTTGAAGTAACATTCCCAAATTACATCATGCCCACAAAAGGTGAAAGCTCAATGGATTCTCAAGTAATTAGAGGACCCACAGTACTGACACCAGCTCCTTCCTGCACACATGCCTCAGACAAAAAAAGGATGCACAAGCTTTTGCTGGATGACAATTGTCTCAAATTCCCTAACTCAACCATAAAATGCACATATGAATATGGTCACACCCACCCTTTAAAAGTCTTTAATTAGAAGGGAGGGAAGACCATCTAGGCAGGGAAAAGGAAATGTCGGTCAACCCTGTGTTTCTCTTTGGGAGATGAGAAGGTGACCTTGGAGATGAGGCGGTGACCTATTTGCACCCTTGGTTCCTGGCTCTTTCATGCAGTGCATGTGAAAGACAGAAGCTTTCCCCAGAGAGAGGTTGCAGCTGCCACTCTCCCAGATGGAAAGAGATCAGAAAACCTCCTGCCTGGGCATATCGGGCAGAGAGGTAGACGAAAGCGGTGCAAACATGAGATTAACTAAGGCCGAGTTACAGAAAGAAAGAATCTGAAAATAAGCCCCTCAGCTTCCAAAACCAAAGGCATAGCATTTCAGTCATCAGCATTCAACCTCACAAGCTTAGAGAACATGGATTTCCGCTTACTCAGATGCCCTCATTATTTAGCAAGAGCCTTGTCAGATAATTACAGCCTCTCATGGCGAGTAAAACACAAACCTTCGGCCTCATAATGCTTGGAGAGGTTACAATGGCACCTAATTAAGAAAAAGTTTTTACTGTGACTGTAAAGAGAAAATAGCAACAGAAGACAATTAAGATGAAATGATTTTATTTTATTCGTTGATTTAGTTTTCTTGTATGTACAGAATAAAAAGTAAAATTTATCTACAAATGTAGGTAAAGTATAAAATCTTTGTATTAACAAAATTATTTCTAGGTATTTACAGAGGAGAAACATTCTAATCAACTATGTCTGTAAAATGGAAACGTCTCCTATATGAAACAACTGATAATTCAAAATTTCAGGATGAGATGAGAACTCATTGTTTAAAAAAATCTTCAGGTAATCAAAGATTTTGCTGAACAATGACAGCAAATTAAATACTGAGGTTTATGACATGATAGAAATGCACACGTGAATATGCACACCAAGAAGTCAGTCCTCCAAACTCTCTCACACGTGGACAGAAGCACTTTCAGTTCCTGCGGAGGAAACAAGTTTAACTTCCAGAAAGACCGTGAGGCTGTGCGATTGTGCTGGATAAAAGCCAGGAATAGAGCATGCCCTTTCCAAAATGTTGCTGCCTTTGCCCCGCCCCTAAACCACATTTCCTTGTGGGAAATACATCATCATTTTCCCTTGCCCAGACTCAAGCCACTTAATATTGCACACATCTCAGCAGACTTGTAAATGTCTAAAAACAAAACCTTATCCCAGAAATGCTTCTGATGTCATCATTGTGCCTCATCTTTGGTCCTGGTTGGACCCTTCTCACTTAAACAGAGGCACTGGCCTGGCTTTGGTTTCTTGTGGATCCAGTCAGTGGGTTTGGACAAAGCTACATGTTCTGTAAAGAACTTGGAATGATCAGAATTGCTACTGGGTGTGAGAGTGACTCCATACAGACTGCAGGAGGTAGCACGGCTGGGGAAAACAACTCAACTCATGCTTCCCAAGAGGTATGTCAAATGGGCTCCAGGTCACATGACTCTTGACCTTCAGGGCTGAAGAGGAGGGACACCAAATGGGATGGGCATTTGGGCTTGTGCTTGAGGAAGGCTGATGACGGTTACTAGTGAGCTGTCAGGGTGAGTCACAGAATAAAGCAGTCAAAAGGGATTAGACTCTTGTTCCCAAACTCAAGGGCAGACAGAAAGGGCTAGACCTTGAAAATGGAAAGAACAAGTGGACATTGGGCTGGACATATGACAGAGCCAAGGAGTGCTGTGGGTGGGGACATATGACAGAGCCAAGGAGTGCTGTGGGCGGGTGATGATGGGACAGTGGAAGGCAGGCCAGGGTCAGGACTGCCAAGCCAGGGAGAGAAGAGGCAACTTGCTAATTTTTTATTTCTCTCTCTACCCCTTTCCTTCCCAAATGGCATTTGAGCTGGTGGAATAGAGAAAAAGAGAAAACAAAGAAACATGAAGAGACAGGAGCAAGAAATGGAAAGTAAAAAAATGATGAGAAGGGGTAGCAAAGTGTTGGTTATAAGGCTTTGAGGAGGAATTATGAGCCCAGGAGAGAAGGTATCTAGATGAGATCAGATAGGAGGAGAAGCAGAATCTAGAAGTCATGAAGCAGAAGAGTCATGAACCAATAGCCCCACTGGCCTTTGCTGAAGGTACCTGAGCTGGAAATGCTGCCTCATTTTCCAGACGGTCATCTGGATGCCGCCTCATTTTCCAGATGGGGAGATGGAGAGGTGGTGGGGAGTAATTCAGTTTATTTCCTTTGTATTGCTCCATAATCTGCCCCTAGCAGGTGGTGTGGAACCCATGGAGAGAGGGTGAAGAAGGCTCTTCACTGGAGGTGAGCCGTCCAGGTGTCCCTCAAGGCTTCTCCTCCCAGTTCCCCCGGGATTCTAACACGTTAGGTGTGAGGGCTGTCTCTGTGTATTTGCTCATATCACAATATCCTCAGCTAATAATGCCTGAAGGTACAGAGTGAGATTACTTTAAAGTGAACTTACTATTGGCCTTCAAAGTAGTCTATACATTGCAGCACCTTACACTGATATCTGCCTATATATTTAAATTAATAAATGAATTGTGGCTGTTTTTGCACAAACCATTTGTATCCAGTAAGGAAACATACAAGGAAAAGACCTAATGAGAATGGAGACACATCACTTTACACCTGTTAGTCCACTAGACACCATCCCGGTGGCTGTGGCTCACTCCAAAAGACAAAGTGCACCCTCACAGGACCACAATGGGCTTCTAACATCACTTGGAAAGAATGTGTCCTAGCTTCTAAGGATGCCCCCAACAGAGGTGTACTAAGAATATTCAGAGCAATGACAACGAATTGGAACACGCACTCAAGCTTTTGAGGTGATTTCTTTGAAGGTGAAATACTCTGTTTTGGTTGGTTAAGAAAAAAAAAAATGGTCATGTGATTCTATGCTCAAAGCTCCTGTGTAACCATTTGGGGAAAAAGAGAATCCCATCATATTTCTAATTCTGTTTTCAAGGGAGGAGCTGAGTGAAAAATGGAAGAGGACCTGGGAAGTTCTCATCTACCCATTCCCCGCGGGCTGCATATTCTGTCTTCCCACCATCAGCACATATGAGAGTGGCTTGCGGGGAAGGCCCCGCCGGACTGGCCTCCTTCCCAAGGGGAGTGAGATATTGGGAGTGTAGGGGTCATGAAAGAGCTCTCTGCAGTTAACCAGCTGATGGAAACCCTCCCTACTCATTTATGAGAGGCATCGTGGATTGAGAAAAGATGTTTAAAAAGTAAAATTGCAAATAATCCATTATCACTCTCTAATGCTTGCAGTGGAACATTAGGCCAAGCAGAATGGGAAATCTTTAGATAAAAAGACACGAGTGAGCCCAGCCGGCATGGCTCAGTGGTTGAGCATTGACCTATGAGCCAGGAGGTCGCAGTTCGATTCCCGGTCAAGGCACATTCCCGGGGTTGCGGGCTTGATCCCCAGTGTGGGATGTGCAGGAGGCAGCTGATCAATGATTCTCTTTCATTTTTCATGTTTCTATCACTCTCTCCCTCTCCCTTCCTTTATGAAATCAATAAATATATATATATTTTTTAAGAAACCACATTATTTTTTTAAAAAAATTAGTGAAGTACAAGTCAGTGACTGTGGAGGTTGGCCCATCTGAGCACCTAAAGAGCCAGAGGACATGAAAGGCCTTGTGCTCCTCCTTTGGTCTGCGCCTTCTGGCAACTTTCTTTCAGTAAAGATAATGGGCTTCAAGAAAACTAGTGGTTTTTTGGAGAAAATATGAGCACCAGCCAAGCATTCATTCATTCAGTCAGCCAAGGCATAGTAGTGAGGTGCCTTTTCTGCTGGATAGTATCTACTTTTCCCAAGTTACCACGATGGAAGTATTTTCATAGAGAAACTATCTGTTCCAGAATTTTATCTAAGCAAGCTATATCAACTACATACTTGGCATCCTTTTGGGTCTGATTTCCAAATCATGGTTAGGTAGTTCTTCTAAGAGAGAGTGCTCTAAAACACAAATTCTCCTCTGCTATCCCTTCTCAAACCTTCCCCAATTCCCGCTTCTCCTTGCATTAGCTCAAAAATACGCTCATTCACACATGCGCAAAGCACGACATCTAACTTGGGTGTGGGGGTCATAAACTGTGTGTGACTCTCATAAATTTACAAAAGGCCATGTTTACTTTCCTATCATCAATCATAACCTGCTGTCCTCTAAACTAAAGCTTCCTTCCTTCATTATATCAACAACCAGTACAATTCAGTGACGGGGCCTCAGCGAGCCAAAGCATCTTTTTCACAGTTTAACAACTGGGAGGGGCCTGGCCTTATCGATTCGTTCACACAAGCTTAGGTAACTTTATCACATGCTTATGTGAACACAGCCAGATTTACAACCACACAGAAAGTTCTCCAGGCCACGCTTTCTGTGTGGGTACGAGGCCACAAAAATTCTGCTAGTGTTTTATGACCGGGCTGATGAATTGGATGACCATGACCTTACCCGAGTTCTACATTTATATGGAGTGTCTGCTCCTCCGTCCTAATGCAGTAGGGCTGGGATTACTTGCCAATGTCAGTTTGTGTAATAGGTGTGGTTACTGCATGGACAAGCTCTGTTAAAAAGAGAAAGATTGCAGAGTTGGCTTCCTCTCAAACGTCTGTGTCTGATTCACAGACATCTGTGTCTCCCTGAGAAATAACTTTCACAACCAGAGCTGTCCAACAAAGAAATAAGCCACTTCCTATGGGAGTGAGCTCCTCCTAATGAGAAGTGGCCAGGCAGAGCCATTTCTCAGGGCCCTGGGGAAGGCATTCCAGTGCCACCATAGGGAGGGAGAGCCTCCCTGAAGATTGAGGATGCTGCATTGGTGAGGGAGGCAGCCTCGGGTCACACATGCTCAGTAGGAAGTGACACCCAGGGAGGGTCTGCGATTCCATAGCCAGCTGTTTGGAGAGCCAGGCTTTGGGTCGGTTTCTCTGGAGGCTCCCATGGAAGACGTTGGATTTGGGTTGGCCTTCGCAATAAGCCTCCACAGAAGTGCCTCTAAGGCTTAGGTCATGAGCTCAAGCTACAGAGCAGAGCATGGTGGGCTGGCAGCAAGTCTAAGTGGCATTTGAGACCCTTTAGGACAAGCATGGCATGGGAGCCCGTCCCCGAGCCTCGAGTTTGACGTGCTTGCTTTAGACAGAAGGATGCTCTGTCCCCACACTGTCTGACATCATTATTCAGGCGGCTGGGCTCTTGAGTGGGTCTCTGCTCCGCTCCTGCCGGGTCCTCTCAGAACCAACTCTGGTCCAGCCCTGGGACCTGCAGGAGGGCGTCCTTCCTCAGCTCTGCGTGCTGCCTGTTGCTCTGGAGGAAATCAGACTCAGGGCTCAGCGTGAGGACGACCCCAGGCTCTTCCTGGAGGCCCTGCTTGGGGAAGCAGAGAGTGCAGAACAGCAAATGTTCCACCGTGGGGGGGATTTCCTGGAGCGGGGAGGACGGCGGGGGCTTGCTCGGGAGCACAGCGCCCTGGTGAAGCCCACGTGAGAGCATACCGCTGCAACCACAGCGGAACGCGCCGCAGGAAGTGTCCCAGCTGCTGTCTATTAGCATTAGGACAAATTACACAAAGCAAATTGTTAGCAGACATGTTTCCGTAATATTTAACTGGCGGCAATAAATAAGAGCGATTCTCTTTCAAGTAAATGCTGCGTCTCCAAAACTCCAGCTTCCAATTGTCCGTGAAGGAATCATCTCGGAGGAGGAGGAGGGAGGACACCCTGGGGGTGCAGGCTCCTCCCGGGGGCACAGCGGGAGTCAGGCCGGAAGCTCAGGTGCTGGTGCGGGTGTGGCCGCGGGACTGACGTCACAGGGCACCTCTGGGTGTCCCACCACCTGCTGGGTGCAGCGCGGGGCCTCCGCATGTCTTCTCACGCCACAGGGAAATGCACGAGGCAAGGCAGCTCTGCTCGGTGCTTGGGGTGTTTGTGAGCCACACCCACGGGCAGGTTTGCACCCTTCTCCTTAACAAAAGATTGCATTTAAACCATGCGTCTACTCCTTCACCATCCCATGTTTTGTTATCTGAGATTTCTTTTTTAATGAGACCCCATCGGAGAGGAGTTGAAAAAGTGTCCTTTCAGAACAAACATCGAACAGCACCGCCTTCTGCTCGCACCCATAAAAACCTGGCTGTTTCTTTAGGAAGAAAACATAATTTTTCATCTTTCAAGACCTACTGACAATGACTAAATTCCAGTTCCTAGTCACCTCTGAGCATTTCCAACTATCTTTAGATATATGACAAAATTCTCCTAAAGCAATCTCAAAAAAATTTTTTTAAATAATTTTAATATTTAAAAAGTAAGAAATATTTCATACAGGATGTAAATACAAAAAAATTAGGTTATTGCAGCTTCAAGGGCTGGGACTGTTAGAAGAGGTGCTCTTTTCTTGTTTTCCTAAGAAATTTATAGTTTTGTCTCTCCTCCCTCACTGATTTCCTCTTCAAGCAAGCCAACCTCAGGTCGGCATTCCTTTTCCATGTATTTCAGTATCACTCCTTCTTCCACTGGAAGGAAAAAAGCTTGGCAGCCCTGCTGAAGGGAAATGCCAGGAGCCATTGTCCACTCTGGTGGGCAGTGAACAAGATGCTGGAGAATTTGCTCCTTGCCTACAGGTCCCCCTGGCTGGGCTTCCCCTCAGTCACAGTGAGCCTCCGTCATCTCTGAGTTGGGTAGGCCCGGAAGCCCCCAGCTGCCTCCAGAGCACCCCCTGCTGGCGATAGGAGGTAAGCACGTTCTGCCTCCGTGTTACAAAGCTGGGGACACAAATTTAACCAAACAAATGTAGTAGCTGACACACTCCTAGCCACTTCCTAAGGCTCTTCCAACTACAGTGTCAGGACACACACACACACACACACACACACACACACACACTCCTCACATCTTTTACCTGAAGTCTACACCAAAGGAATAATGCGCTTCATAAAATATTTAAAACACCTTAGGCAATAGAATTGTGTCCAGATTTTTTTAAAAAGTGTTTAAAGAAAAGTATAATTGAAAATACTTGGAACATGAACACACACTCTCTAATTTGGAAATAACGCAAAACTATAGCATTATTCGTCACAACCTGAAGCAAACTATGACGGTGGCGTAACAACTCTGACATCTGTGCGTGTGGGGCCCCAATAAGCTCACATTTAGACAAGAGCGACGCACATGGCCTCGTCAAGGCCTGTTTAGAGGAAATGGCCCGGCGTGTTTTACATTTGCTGAGCTATTTGGCTGCCTGGTTTGACAAGATTTTTGAAAGGGGTGAAAGTTAATTATCACTGCAGCACTGCTACAATGAATTGGTCGGCTAAGTGCATTCCAGTGCAAAAACAGGCAAGGGAGAACTTCCTCCCTGGGCTATTCTCTCATATGGCAGCATTCGTTTTAAGAGTAATGAGATTTTTAAAAAGTCAAACCTTAAATATCATGGCTTCAGCAATCTGTCCTGCTTAAAGTTTAGTGCGAAATGAGATAGCACCTCCGTGAACATGGATCCAGTTTTCTCCTAGACTTCAGATGGCAACATCTCCCACCCCTGAAAACTACCCAAAGTCTCTCTTTGACATTGTTTGGGGATGGTTTCAACCTGGGGACACAGTGCTCATGTTTCTGTAGTGAGGGAGGTGCTAGCGAGGGTGGGTGGGGAGTTGTGAAAGTCTCTACATGAGGTAAATGTTGATGGAAGAGGCACCATGAGTTTCAGAGGGTTGAGCAGAAACAGTGGAGAAACATGGGTTGTCGTGGGGTTTCCAGACTCTCACAGCATGGCATGGAGTATCTCTCATGATCTTCATCTAATTCTAACCAATTTCTAAAGAATCAATTTACAAAGCTACCCAGGGCTGCCTTGGGGTTTGCGCAGGCCATTTCCTGCACAAGGGCACTGGTTGAGGGGTGAGGGGGCTGAAATCCCAGCCTGTTCCACTCTCTAGTCGAGACCCCTGCGCAGGCTACCTCCCAGAGGTGGGCGTGCCTTTTCTAATGTATATTTGGGCCAAGAGAAACCCTGAGGTTCTTTTTGATCCTCACCCTTCAGATTGCAAAGTCTGTTCTTCATCTCCTCACCTCCAACTATGGATTTCTTCTTTTTTTAAAGAAAGAGGATATGCCCCTGGCAAAGGTGGATTCATTTTGAAGATATGTGTTCTGTTTGGTGAAAGAGGAAGGAAAAGAAGAGAGAGAGAACAGGATAAGAAGAAGAATGAAGATAAAGTTGTCCTTCTGCCTAGGAAATTGTGGATGCATCGTCCTTCTCTGGACACAGCTGCAAAAGGACAGAAAATCAATTTTTTTCTATTACTCCACAGCAAAGAAGGAAAACCTATCTGTAAATTGCATTAAACCCAATAATAGCATGTCTGCGTATTTGTTAAGGACTAGAAAAATTAGCCACAGATACAACTCCATAATCCAGCAATGTGACTAGCAATCAACACTCCCATTTCAAAGCTTAGTTGAAACATTCTTCTTCTTTTTTAAAGGATCACCAATGGCTAAATGTCACTGAGACTGTTCAGCGGGCCAACATATCGACACCTCAGTAAGGATTCTAGAAGAGAAGAAACTCCAAAGCCCTGTCTGGGAAGAATGAACTTCCAATTTCTTGCCTTTGCTGCTTGTCTTGTGCATCAGTCCGTAATAATGATTGGCTAAGAACTAGAATCTTCTAGAAGACGGTTTCTTTCCAATTACCTTGGGAGGTAATTACGTCTTCCCAAGTTTGCAATCTGTGGTGCCGACCTTGGGATAAATTCCTTATGCTGTGTAGGCTAGATCTTGTTCTCAGAAGCCCTAACCTTCCTGCTGAGGACAGAATTATTAGCCTGCAGGAGGGTCCTGAAATCTCATTAGCAGTCTGCCCTCTAGTGGGATAACACAGTACTTCAGATCACAGGGAATAGAAAAGGGTTTTTGTTTTTTTTTCTTCTTTCAGAGAGCAAAAGAATTCAAGTTTTCCAGATAGTGCAAGGGAAGGCATTTATCTTCAAAGACAGCTTCCAGAGCTGAATCAAGCAAGGCTCACAATGATAGGTTCCTGGGTCACAGTCAAAGACAGGAGGTGCTGTGATGGGCATGGCCACAAAAGCCTGCAGAGCAAGACCAAGGTTCTTTTCACAACCATGGAACCCTCCAGGATTCTCCTTGGGTGATAGCACTCAGTTCCCCACTCTCTCATTGTCCAAATAGGACCCACTCTGATGGCAACCAACCTGTTAGGAATGTTACAGATAATAGGCATTTTTGTAATTTTTTTGGCAAATCATTAACACAAAAGAGACTTCGAAATGGGCCAGGTTGACTTCTGGAAAAGGCAAAGAGTTTTGTAAAAAGACCCCATCTTTGTGCCTGTTGTTTTGAAGAAGTGAATCCGTTTTTCCATGGTGGCTGGATGTTGGTAAGGCAGAGATGATCTTGAGATCTGCTGGCTGGATTTTGCTTGTAGCTTCTAAAAACCTTCAGAACTTGGCCTGTTTCAGTTTGTCAATATGGTAGCAGAGTTTCAGCGCAGGTCCCAGCTTCAGGCCCAAGTATTTCATAATCATGTCACTCTTCAGCAGCAAGAGAGCATTGCCGTCAATCTCCTGGTGGGACAGGATTAGGACAAAGGAAACCCAGAAGATGGTCAGAGTGATCAAATGATGGCCAAAGTTAAAGGGTGGTCATGGGGTGAGGTAAGGGAATGTGGATGTACTTAGGAGCATGTTCTTAAGTTGCAACACAATATCTTCTTTAAAAGAGCAAAAATGTTATATACTCCTCTCCCTGGGGTAATTTAATACAATGGATCTTTCATATTCTTACTTCATCAGGATTGGAGGAATTAAACATAACTCCAATATCTCACGTATGATGTCTATCTCCACATCCAATCTAGGACTAAGTGAGCAAGAAGTATGCAATGGACTGAGTGTTCCCTGTTCTCATCCCCATTCATATGTTGAAATCCTAACCTCCAATTGGTGGTTACTTTGGGGGTAATTAGGTCACGATGGTGAAGCCTTCATGAATGGGATTAGTGTCCTTATGAGAATGAGAAGATGACAATCCGCAACCTGGGAAGGGGTTCTCACCAGATGAAGACCAGGCTGATCTCGGACTTCTGAACTGAGGAGTGAATTGCTGTTGTTCACAGCCAGCAGCTATGGTACTTTGTTAGAGCACCCCGAGCTGACTAAGACAAAGTGTCTTCCATTAGACCCTGAAACTAGTGGTTCCCTTCCCACTAGTTCCTCCTCAGCCATGGATTCTCCTGAGAGCCTCAGAAAGAATGTCAGCCCTGCCGACACCTTGACCTCAGTGCAGTGAGACCCCTGCCAGGTGCTGGTCTAAGGCCCTGATTTCCATCCATCCCTCTAATCTCTTGTTTCTTTTCCGGGTAAGCCCACCTACCTTTAGTTGATCACCAGATTGCTAATTACACCCCATGAGGGAATTTGGGTGATTTTTGGCCCTGTCAGTAATGCTGGGTGGCATACCACTAAATAATGCACTTGCTTCATCTCAAGGTATAGCACAAAGAACTACTAAGGAAATGCCAATCCCTTGAGGTCCTGGCATTGCTCCCATTTGTCTCTGAAGATGGTAACTCTTCAGAATGTGTGTTGAATTCACGAACCTAGTAGGGCTGGGCTTCCTTGTTAACCGTTAGTGCTATTTTCAGGGCACTTGAAATAAAGGGTAGAATTTGGGGGCACTTGGATGGGGAGAAGAGGCACAATTACAGGACTCATATAACTGCAAGGGTCCCCAGTCCCTCTCCTTCATTTACACTAAGGTGACCAGACGTCCCGCTTTTGGTGGAACAGTCCCGATTTTTAACAATTTGTCTGGTGCGTCCCACGGCGTTTTTAAAAAGTCCCGATTTTTTAAAAGAATGCACGACAAGCTAGGGAATGGCGGGAGAACAGGAAGGGAATATACAGTTTTTGGCGGCCAAGTTGTCAATGGTGTCCCGCTTTACCAATGTTAAAATCTGGTCACCTTAATTTACACTCCAGTTGCTGATGAAGTTCTGACTCTGTGTCACTCACTCTCCATGTCCTTGGCACCATACAGAGTGGGCAAATCTCATCTGTGGGCTCTCACAGGGGCCTCATTGCCTAAAGTCTCTCTTTACCCCACCCCCTAGACTTTCACCATCTCCCACCACTCTGGACCACAGCCAGGCTCCTCCCACCCAACTCTGTCTACACATAACCCACCCTGTGGTCCTTGCCCATAAGGCCCACTGTTAGGTGAGGTCCAATATGTTCCTAATAAATGTCAGTGTCGGGTTAAAGATCCTCCCCAGATCTGAGAGCATGATTTCTCAACAGAAACACCAATAAAATAGAGGCAGGCAGGGGAAACTAATAGTAACTGTAGTTGGCAGAACAATGCTCCCTCTTCTTGCTCCAAGAGAGCTATGTCCTAATCCCTGAAACCTGTGAACATGCTAGGTTACCTGACGAAGGGAAGTATGCTTGCAGATGGAACTAAGGCTGCCCATCAGCTGGCTTTACAATAGGGAAAGTATCCTGGTCATTGGGAAGTGGGGAGCAATGTAATCACAGGGTCCTTTATTGAGGAAGAAAGGAAGAACTAAAGAGTCAGCAGCCTGAGGAGGACCCTGCTTAATGTTATGTCTTTGAGGATGAGGATGAGGATGAGGATGAGGGGATATGAGCTAAGAAATGAGGGTAGACAGATGCTGGAAAAAAACAAGGAAATGGACTCTCCTGAGAGCCTCCAGAAAGAATGTCAGTCCTGCTGGCACCTTGACCTCAGCCCAGTGAGACCCCTGCCAGACTTCTGACCCAGTGAACTGTAAAGCAATAAATTTGTATTGTTCTTGGTTGGGTGAGATAGGAGAGGGTAAAGGGGGTCAAATATATGGCAACAAAAGAAGACTTGATTTTGGGTGATACACAATACAATCAATATACAGATGATGTACTATAGCATTAACCTTATTAACCTGTAAATTAAGTTTTTTAAAAAGTGTTGTTGTAAGCTACTATATCTATGGTAATCTATAATAATAAAAGCATAATATGCAAATCGACCAAATGGCCATCCAGACATCCTTCCAGATGAAGTTGGGGCTGCAGCCATGGGATCAAGGCAGCTGCCCCATCTGTGAAGGCCTACTCTTGTATGAATTTTGGGCCTCTAGTTGAGTATAACAGCAGTAGAGAACTGACATAGTAAGCTTGGCAGGTAAAGTATGAATTCCTATTTTTTTTTACCACCTTTACATATTTCAGGATCTCCTAAATGATTATAAGAATGCCTGTTAACTGAAGGCTACCTACAAACCAGGCACCATGCTGAACACTTGGGTGCATCTTCTCATTAATCCTCAAACAGCTTAGGACTAGGCACTAACAGTTTGCCTGGCATTAGTAGGTATGCTATAAATATTTGTTGAATGCACAGACAGATGGATGGACGGATGGGCAGGAAAACAGGCACTCCTGTTAAGGGACAAAATGATGGAACAGATGGGACAAATATCCCTCTAACACAAACTAAGTGGTAGTTGTGCTCTGAGAAGAACTGGCCTCCTTGAGTAGTACCCCCAGAGCTTAGTTCAGAACCGCTCCCAGCCCACAGCTCCCTGAGCCTCACCCTCCTCCCATGCCTCTCCCTCGCACCTCCCCCGGGCTGGGCCCACCACACACATACATGCTTTCTGAAGAGCTCCACGTGAGGCCCCAGAGCCTGCGGGTCAGCATCTTTCACAAACCGGACCACGTCCTCTACGGTCCAGGTGGACGGGTTCCTGCTCCTTGGCCGCCTGCCATCCTGCCCGTCTGGAGAAGGGCTTGAGGCTGGATGGGTGAGCATGGAGAGCGAGACCATTAGACACCAGGTCAAGGGCCTGAGCCCCTACCTATGCTGCCTGCTCCCAGGTGGCCCTCAAGTCCAAGGTGCTGGCCTGAGTGACCTCCTTTGACAGAGAAAGGCTGTGAGTGGCCGCACCCTGGTTATGACCCAGTGTTCCTCTAGCTGCTCTTGCCCACCTTTGGCTGGGGCTTTGGCCTCTGTACAGGAGATATTTATCCTCCCTGCTTCTCACAGAGGCTCCACCAGCATCAGAGCCCAGGGAGACCCCTTCCTGGGCAGCATTTCTGTGTCCTGCCATCTCAACATCACCTTCCTTCACCTTTAACCCCGAAATCTTTGTTTGATCTTCTGTTACCATGCTTTCCAGCCTGGCCAGCGTGGCTCAGTGATTGAGCATCAACCTATGAACCAAGAGGTTTGATTCCCAGTCAGGGCATGTGCCTGGGTTGCTGGCCCGATCCCCAGTGTGGGGCATGCAGGAGGCAGCTGATCAATGATTCTCTCTCATCATTGATGTTTTTCTTCCTCTCCCTTCTTCTCTGAAATCGATAAAAATCTATTTTTTAAAAAGATGCTTCCCATTTTGCCTCGCATTACAATTATGCAATTGTACTTGTCTGCAACCTCCAGTTATACTTTAATTCTTGAGGGTAATCTTTTTCATCTTCCCCTCCCCCCATTCATTCCACAAACATCTACTGAGCATCTGTCTCTTCTTTACCAGGTCCTGAGTAAAACGTGTGGTGGGAAACGGTGTCCTCTCATTACGGGGTCTGTAATCATTGGCTTCTCCATTGCTCTAAGTATATATTTGTAAAAACTGGGTCAATCAATGTGAAATGATTCAATATCTTTTGCAGAAACAGTATAAATAACTTATACAAGAGCTTTGTGTGGGTAATCCTTAATCCCATGTTCAGGCCAGAAAAACAGCCGAGGCTCTGAACAGTGAGGCCACCTTCCCACAGAATAAGCCCATATCAGAAGTGGGGGGTCCTTCGCTCTGTTTCCCTTCTCCAGCCTCAGGGTGCAGTGGTTCTCTGCTGTCGCTTCGTCCCTTCTTCCCTCCACAGCGTACGGTGCTCGAGAAAAGCACAGCCTCATATTTCCGATCCATCCTAAATATGTAATGGTTTGGTTAAGAATTTGGTTTTCTTTGACATTTCCCTGCCTTTTCCTTTTGCACCTGGAAGAGTCCCCTCAGGTTGTCTGGCACAGGGCATTTTTGCCGGGGAACTGTCACTGCCCCTGGAGCCATCTGAATGCAGCTGTGTGCTTATTAGAGCTGACCCCACAGCCCTTAGAGACATCTGCACTCAACAGGGGGACGAGGCATCGCGGAATCACATTTGCCTCTGGATCTGCGGCATTGGAGCTTCGGCATTAGTCAGGGTGCTAATAGATGCTCTGATTACAAAGGCTGGAAGTCTCCAGTGCTAAGAATGACTTTAGAGTGATCAGAACAGAGAGCAAATCTAATTTCCTGTATCTGATAGAAAGAAAAAATTCTAGGCCGACTCACACAGCCTTATCCATGGGAACCTGAGTTCCTCTGAGCAAGGCCAGGGCACAGGGCTGAGCAAGGGAGGTGTGTGTCTCTAAGCCAAGTGATGGCCCTGGAGGGAGCGTGGCCCCCCCTGCTGCTGGCTGCGGGCATTTTTCACTTTTCCAGGCTGGAAGGGCTGCAGCCAGGCCTGGGATCCTCTCTGAGGGGCCTTTAGTCACACAAGACAGAGAGCAGCAGGAAGCCTGTCACCCCCCCTGGAGTAGCTCAGGTTCCAAAGCACACAGACTCCCTCTAGAAGGAAGAGAAATGGAACTTTCCGGTGGCAGGTTTATAAAGCTTTTGCAGTGGCCTCTGCTTACAGAGATAATGGATCCACCAGCCCCTCCAGCTGCTGTGAAGGTGTCAGGAAGACGGATGGGGACAGCCAGGCAGATGTGATTGGACAATGGTAAGATGTGATGGACATGGAAAAAAATCTTGCTCCTAAAAGAACAGAGCACGCAAAGTGCTCGCCCAGGGCCTTTAGGGAGTCAGCATTCTCCAGCACAGAGGACGCTGTGCATGGTCTGTCCATTCACTGGGCTGCTGGAGGCGTAAGAGTGAAACCCGGCTGTGAACACATGTGTCATTAAAGATGGCTGTTGTCATTTCTAAAGTGGAACTCACACTCCCCAGGAGTAGAATGGCTGTGAATCAGGGTTTAAAGCAATCCCGGCATTCTCACAGCACAGGCACGTGTACTGCTGTCTCTGAGTCTCTCCTGCCTCACACACATCCATAAGCATATGCATAATTTCCTTTTGTGCATTCATAAATCAGAGAAAATTTCTTAGCTAACAGTGGAGTCACGAGAAGAAGGGAATGAGCAAGGTGCTCAGAGTCAGAAATCCCTCCCACCCACCAGCTACGTGAGCATCTTTGTGCCTCTCGAGTGTGAAATAAGGGAGCTGCGGAGGACCTCGAAGGTCCCTTCCACCTGAGACACTGCAGAGCCCTGTTACACCATGGCTGTCCTGAGCAACTCATGGGTTAGCCGCTCACACATGTGAGAGCTCCACCTGAGACCTTCATCTGACCCCATGTGCAAAGCCCTCGGGGTGAAGACTCAATAGCCAGGCTCCTGGTCCCTCTCCTGGCCCTGATCGTTCTCTGTGGGCCTCTGTTTCTTCAACTTGTTTCTCAAGAGTATTGTAAGAACCAAGTGAATGTGTAGTTTTGGGCGGGAGCCAGGTGAGAAGCATCTAAAGGAAAGCCCATCAGTGTCCAAAAGGGAACTATGGTGCCTTCCTCCGGCTGCCTGTAGAGCCCCTCGGCTCCCCAGGTAGAGCTGGGTTGGGAGGAGACAGGGTGAAGGCAATGGGGAGGGTGGATCTGTCCTCAGCTCCTCCTCCTCACCTGCTCCCATAGAATGCATCCTTCCTAGAAACAAGGCAAGCAGTACACAAGGTGGCAGGTTAGCCTGCAATGGGCAGCGTCAGGCAATTTAAAAGTGTTTTTCATTGTTTCTACTACAATAGTCTTCACTATGAGGTGAGGGAGATGGGAGATAGAAGAAGGCCTGCCCAATTCTTAGATTGTAATCAAGTTTTTCTTTTGTTCCTTCAAGACCAGCTGCCATGCCTGTATGAGAAGAGAGAGGGCACCTCTAGAGAGGAGGAGAGGTCATAGGCTTGAAGTGAGGCCTAGCAAGACTGATTCACTCTCTGCCACCACTGTGACCTCTAGGCAAGAAACTTGATCTCACCCTTTTCCCCCACTGCCCCTCCTGGCCAACTCCTGCTTCCCCTTCCAGCTGGCTCCATGGTCACCTCTCCGGGAAGCCTTTTTCTAACTCCCCAGAGGCGGCCCAGCAACGCTTCCCTTCCTGACTCTTTCATAGCATCCACACCTGTCCTGGGGGGCAAGTTACAGTTGTGATTAAGTTTGTGCAATTGTTCTGTTTGTCTCTCTGGAGCTGCCCCCTGTCAGCTCCATCCTTAGACCCGAGAAGATACCCTGGCATGTTGTGCTCAATAAGTTTCTGCTGGCATCTCTCCAAGTCTTAGTGTGCGCAACTCTTCTTCCCAGAATGAACAGACCCTTGCCATGCCTTCAGCATCCCACACACTTCACACCCAGTGCTAATCCCATCCTTTTTCTGGCTGAATTGTCTCTGTCCGTCACCGAGAATGCCATACACTGCGGAAGCCAACTCCAACTCATGGGAAGCATTTACTGGTAGGTGCTAATAAGAATGTCTGATTTATTTTGTTTCTTGATTCTGAAGCTTGGACCTGAAGTTGTGTTTGGGAATTCTACAGCAGTTCCTGTTAAAGGCAAGAGTCAGGACGCTTTTGTTGTCTGCACCCTCTTTATGGTCGCAATGATTATGTCCTGGGTGGGAGACAGGAGAGAGCTCTTGAGTTTTCACCTGAGTATTAGCAAAAGCAACAGGTAATGTGCCCTGTGACGACACCCCTTCCGAGTCCACTGACAGAGGCGGCAGGTGTGATACATCGAGACAGCAGGTGGCCAGGTAAGTGTTCACATGAGAGGGAAGGCTGGCAGGTTTGCCACGTCATCCATATTCACTCCCCTGTCTGCAGCCTCATACAGGATTCTGGCCTCTGTGGTTTTAATCCATTTTGATTAGCATCATGGGGGGAAAAGCCATTGCTAGGTTCCTTTCAGGGTTTGTGACTTGAGCCAAACCCTCTTAAAGGGGCAGGGTTCCCTTCAAGCCAACTGCTTTCACTGGGGATGCTATTTCAGAGCAATATCAAGCAGCTCCTTGGGCACAGGGAAAACGAATGGCCCTCAGAGGGCCCCCAGCAGGCAGCTAGGTGACAAATGGGTAAGGAGGCCATTAGCTTTCTCTCTACGTAATACACTGCCACTCAATCCCACTGGTTTATTTCCATGGTTTCCAAATGTGTTTAGCTGTGTGAATTTTGTTCAAGCAAAGCATACGTAAAGCCCCACTCTGCAAATGCAAGAGGCCCTGGTTAAAGAGATTGGGGTGCTGGAGTCCTGTCTGCTCCCATCCTCTCTCCCCTCCCCTAGGACTTCCGAGGGTTCGTTGCTCAATAACTAGACATTTAGCATATGCCTCGAACAAGCAGCCCCCTCTTCTGGGGCTGCAGAGGATACAAATACGAGCAAGAAAGCTCACAAAGCTGGGAGTCTGGTTCCTACCATGAGACTGGAGAGAGGAAGCACTGGAGACGAGGAAACCAAGTGGCAGTGGAGGAAGCAGGAGGGAAGGAACACACCTAGTTGTGGGGCATGGCTGGGGCTGCCTCTTGCCTAACCAATCTTTTCTCCGTTTCTTCCTTTGTAATAGAAGCCCTGGTTTCCAGCTGGGACCATGATTGCTTGGAATGGAAACTATATTTCCCAGATTCTCTTGCAGCTCATGGCCATGAGACTAAATTCTGGCCAATGAGATGTCAGCAGAAGTGGAAACCTCAGCTCAGAGATGCCAGCATGGCCCTCTGTCCCCTGACCCTCCCCCTTCCTTCATCTGAATGCTGGGAGTGTGTATGGCTAGCTAGCTCTTTCTGGTATCTGTGGTTCTGTTTAGCACCTGGAGGAAGCACTGAGTAAAAAATCTTGGGGAGCATTAAAGAGTTAATGCGCCCACAGAGGGTAAATAATTTCACTTTCTGCGGTGTGTCACAGAGGCTCGACCATGAATCTCAGCTGTTCATCCTGCAGCAGCTTTGCTCCAAGGAGGCTGGCGGCTGTGTGATTCTGAATATGCCACAGCCCTAGGGCATCTGCTGACTATGAACAACTCTAATTTTCAGGATATCAGGCAAAGTTCTCACTAATATTTCCAAGTTGTAAAAGAGACCTTCGATATTCAGGATACAGTTAGTGGTTTGCTTGGACTGGAAGGCAGTGGGAACTGGAGGGCTGCTTCTCTGACCTTCCCAAGACCCCGGGAGGCAGGAGTCCGGAGCAAGGGGGGCTCTCCTGGAAACAGCCGGGGCACCGACAGAGGGCTTCCTCAGAGCTGGCCCTGCCTCTGGCAGATTACTCAGACAGTAGATCAGGGTCTAATTTCAGGAGAACAAAGGGCTGGTGAGAATCAAAATAAAGGACAGGAGGATGGTTGAAACTGGGGTGGGAGGACATCTCAGAGCTCCATGGGAAAGAGGCAGCAAGGGACTTGGGGAGCTGAGCTCCCTTGAGACCCCTCTGACGGGCCCTTGGTCTCCCTTGTCCAGGGGGACCAGATGGACTGGGATGGGGCAGACATTTCTACAGCAATGTCTCCACTCAAATCATGCCTTCCTCCTACTGCTTGAAATCCTACACTTAGGACACAGGGCCTGGGATGTCACCAACTAGAGGCAGCCTCTTAGGGTTATGAGTCAACTCAATCAGCTGATGTCCTATGATCACCACCCTGAGCGAGTGGGAGTTGGGTTGAAGAGAAGAGGTTGAGAGGAGAGACATGTGAAGGGCAGAGGGACACCGGAATGAGGGTTTTGACAGCCAGAAGCAAATGAGGGCTCTGGGCACCATGGCAGCACGGGACAGGTACAGTGAATGTTGATTGAACACCTACTATATGCCCGACGTTATTCTAACTCTGGGGATAAACCTGGGGAATAAACCTGCCCCCTCATTTACTTTAAGACATTGGTTTGTGCCAGATCTTGTTCCCCTCTCTTATTCTAAGAGATCAGATGGAACAGCATCTCTTGCTTTTGGAATCTTCTTCCTGGCCAATGGCCCTGAGTGACAGTGTTGAGGAGTGGCCTACGGGTGCCTCTACATTGGCCAAAGCCCCCACCCCAGGACTGCCTCCCCCTTAAGGGGCCCCTGCTTCCCTCTCCATCCTCAGCCAGCAGAGGCTCGTCTGGGATGAGTGAGCTCACTGAGGGGAATACGTGGAGGACCTTAGATCACACAAAGTGCTAATTGCTGTGGCTTCTCAGAGCTGCTGGTGGAGAGAACCAAGGCTCGGGACGGAAACGTGGCTTGCTAAGGAAGACCACCAGCCCCTAGGAGACGGAGTTGCAGGATGAAGACCCTGCCTCCTTGGCCGAGGCCTCCTTTCTCAGCAGTTCTCAGCCCCTGAGTTGATGAGCTGTGCTCTGTGGAGGGGTTTGTTCATGTGACCTGCAGCTACTAACATTTATTGAGTTCTTACTTTGTCCTAGGCTTTGTACTAAATACACACATGAACTTATCTAGTATTTAATCCTCCCAACAAACCTATGAGGTAGGTGCTATTACTATTACTATTACTCCAATTTCACAGGTGAGGAAACGGAGGCACAGAGAAGCTCAGACTTGCAAAAGGTCAGACTTGCTAAAGAGAAAGTGGCAGATCCAGGGTTCCAGCCAGATCATCCAGCTCCCAATCCATGCGATTACCCACTGTGCTCTATAGCTTCTATTCACTAACAAAATACTGGAATTTGAAATGTTTTTTTTTTTTTTTAAAAGCACACACTCACAAAAAAATCAGAATGGACACTAAGCTATCCCTAGAATGACAGCACTTTTGTACTTCACATCCCAACAAGCAACCTGTAACGGGTGAGACAGAAGTAGTGTCACAACCAGTGCTGTGGGCATTTGGCTGAACTCTGGTCCTGCCCAGCTACTAATTTGTAGCCACCGGTGTCACCCACTACACAAGACAAAACTCTTTACTAACATCTGGTTCCTGGCACAGAGGTAGTCCACGCCTCTCAGACCCCCTCAGAGGGACATGTGCCCAAAGGTCAGCTCCTGCCAAAGACATGGGAGTGGGAGAGATGTGACCAGCCCAGCCTCCCGCTGAGCCTTCTACACCTGCTCCTGCCCTCTCCAGTGTTGGGGGTTTGGGGCTTGAAGGCCTGGGGGTATCAGAGCCACAAGAAGAACAGAGCCTGGGCCCCTAGGGATGCATCCACCAACTAGGAAGACCCACCTTCGTCTCTTGAACAAAAAATAAACTTCTATGGTACTTGAGCCACGGTAATGTTCAAGTCTGCCAACTCCTACAGCCTCGCCTACTCTAATGCATCATTTCCTTTGCTTATCGTCACAGCCTGACCTCAGCTGTGTTCAACACAGACATTCATGAGGGACTTAGGAAACTTCTGATTTCCCAGTGTTCCACACTCAAACAGCCACTCTCCTCCTCCCCTATCTGGTGGTCCCAGCCGCCCAGGAGGGAGTCACAGGGAGGCCCATGCATGCATTACGTTACCACATCTGTTTCCTTCCAGGGAAGTCCCATTCCTCTTGGGGCTGCAGCCTGGGGGCCTCAGCCCTGGTGCCGAGGGGCCTCCGGAGGACAGGGGGCTGGTGCCGGGGCCGCCCCCGGGGTGGCCATCCCCGGAGTTCTGCCTCTTGCAGTACAGCGCGGAGGCGGGGGGCACGGAGCCCCTGGGGCTGAAGGCGGGGCCGGAGGGGTCCAGGCTGTAGCGGCTCATGCTCGCAGCGGTCGCCAGGCGGCACTCTGCGGTGGCGAAGGTCTTGGCTAAGCGGAAAGCAAGGAGAGAGACGGCGATCAGAGAGCGGTTCAGGGGAGCCTGTCCTCAGCCTCGGGGAACCATCCCCAGCAGCAGGGCCGCCGCCTGTGAGCACAGGGGATGGAATGGGCCCCGCGGCAAAATCCCAAGTAGCTCACCTCCCAGCAGAAGCGCCCGCCTCACCAACAAGCATACGATCCTCGGGATGGGGAGGTGTGTTCTCCGGAAAAGTAACCATCTTGGTGATTGATGACTTGGAAGTAAAATTCGAACAAAAGTCTTCCCTTCCCCCACTCCCCTCCATGGCTCGGCCGCTCAGGCGGTGTCCGGGGGCTTGTCTGAACCCCCCCTGCGCTCTCTTCTCTGGCCTGGATCACGGCCCCTTCACCTGGCGATGCTAGGAAACCGGATCCCTCATACGCGGCGGGTGGGGATGCAAAATGGTGTAGCCTCTTTGGAAAACAGTCTGGCTCTTCCGCAAATGGTTAAAATAGAGCTATTATATCACCCCGCAACTGCTCTCCTAGATATATAGTCACACAAAAATGTATGCGTGTTTACAGAAAAGTATTCATAATAGCCAAAACAGACCAAAATGGTTATTGCCTGATGACTGATTAAACAAAATGTGGTATATCCACACACCCAAACGTACTCAGGCATACAAAGAATCGAAGGACTGATACAGCTGCAGGGGATGAGTCTTAAACATTATGCTACCTGAAAGAAGCCAGCCACAGAAGACTGCCTATTAGTGGTGCCACTTCTATGGAATACCAGGACAGGCACATTTATAGAGACAGAAAGTGGATCAGCGGCCGCCTTGGGCACGGACGTTGAAGGGATAGAGGATGCTGGCTAAAGGTACGTGGTTTTTGAGGTATTGAAAATGTCCTCCAATGGAGGTGGCGGCTGCATACATCTGCGAATATACTAAGAACCACTGAGTTGAACACTTTAAATGGGTGAATTGTATGATATATAAATTACATCTCAAAAAACTGTTTTTAAAAGTCACTGCAGAAGTCCAGTGTCAGGAGTGAACACGTTCTTGAGAGTGTTGTGCAATCAAGTCCGACAAACACTTTGGCTGCTAGGACATGAGTAAGCTGAGCAGCCTTAAGGGGTGTGTGTCCTGTGTCTCACCCTTTGTGGCTAATGGAGGGCTGCAAGGTGCCTTCAGAAAACTAGAACTCGGCACCTTTACCTTGATGGACTCTACTGCATCTCTTCCTACATCAGTACGAAGATTCTAAAAGGGACCAGGCTACAGAGCTATGCATGAGGTTGCTTCATGAATGGAGTGAGAAGGAGAAATAGTAAACATTTATTGAGCACCTACTCTGAGCCAGCATGATGTTAAGCCAGTGAGTGGTAAAACTGTCATTATGTTCCCTTTACAAGCGAGTTCTCATAGTCTGGGACACTAGTCCTTTCTGTGTCCCCAGGGGCAGATGCCCTGGTGTACCTGCAGAAGCAGGTCCCAGTGCATAGCATTTAGAAGGCACTCAATAAATATTTGTTGAGTAGGCATTTGGGCCAGTTTAGCAGAATATGTATTAAAATTCAGTCGATAAAGGATTAAATAAAAATCCTTCATGTAAATAAATACTAAATAATGAAAAAGAAATTGAAACATTCTGCTTATTCAATATTTTAAATCCAAATTAAATATGTCTATGGAATTCTGATAGTCTAAGGTAGAGAATGAGATAATTTGCCAATCTGCACTGTAGGTGGAAAATACAGATGCAGATAGAAAATTGTTCTCCTATGACAATGTGTGGAAATGGGAAACAAGGGAACAGAATGTGATTGGTTTAGAAACCACGGATGAGATTAAAGGGCCGAATGAATTCATTAGAAAGTCAAACCGACATGCGAGAGCATCAAGCACTAGCCCTCTACTCAGCAAAGACTGCACCAGAGATTCTGAAGTGAGCTGGTGGACAACCGTGGAGATACCACCAAGCCCCAGCCGTGGCTCTAGGAGTGAACATCAAGGTCAGGTGCACACACCAGGGTGCCCTTCAGAACCGATGAGGTGCATCTGCTCAAACCCAATGAAAACAGCCTTCCCTCACCTTCATAAATAGGATGCTGATGCTTACATCATACCTGACGGATGCACTGAAGGCCAGCATCCAACCACGCGACTGCACAGGACCTTCACGGAACACCCAGCCCAGCATGTCCCTAAGGGTTACATGCCTCCCTCTGGTGGCACAGGGGATGGGTTTAGGTGGGACTGTGGTGCATTAGTTTCCTAAGGCTGAAGAATTTACCAGTGACTTGGTGGTTAAAAATAACAGAAATGTATTCTCTCACAGTTCTGGAGGCTAGAAGCCTAAAATCAAAGTGTCAGCAGGGCCAGGCTCTCTCCAAAAGCTTCAGGGGAGGGTCCTTCCTTCTCTCTTCTAGCTGTTCAAAACCTTTACACTGTTCAAGCCGTGAAGGCATCCCTCATAGAGGCAGATGAATTACAGGTACCAGGACTTCTAGTAGCTTTAAAATGTAATAAAGTGGGGCATATGGATTGTTTGTTACTCAAACTACTGTTTAAAGCTGGGGAAAAGAAGCACCAAATCTATATTTGGAAAGAGAACTACACTTTTCAAGCAGTTTTGTGGCTGACTGGTGAGTGAACACCAGATGGGGCCAGCAGACCTGGGATCATCCAGCCCGAGTGCCCAGCTCCTGCACACAGACACGTGCAGACCACGTTCATGGTGCATGTCTCCTGGGTTCTTAGAAAGTCCTTTCTCATCTGAAATGAGCTGTCTTGTACCCTGGCACCTCTCATTAAACAAGAGGAGACCACCAGCTCAGCAAAGCAGGGCCAACAAAAGGTGTTTTATGCACTTCCCTTTTATCACCCCCTCCTCTGTCCTAAAGACTAAGGACGCTGCTTATAAGTCATTAAATCTTTCCTCCAGAAAAAGGAATAATCTGCTTTTGTCTGACACACGAGCCTGCCTACATGGACAAGCAAATGCACAATGCATGTTCAAAGAAGCCTGCCACCTTTTCAGGGTTTAGTGTTGGGCCACCTTTTCAGGGTTTGGTGTCGAGAACTTCCATTGCTAATCTGTGGACCATGGTTTCCCCCAGCTGCTGTGCATGAAACCTGTTCATTAGTGAGGCTACTGAACACTCTAGAGGAGTTCAAGCCCACTCAAGCCTCAAGGGGTACCTGCTTGCTTCTGAACCTGACGCATGTCTGAGCCTCTCTGTTGGGGAGCAAACTCCAGGGTCTGGAGTGTGTGGACTCCCCCATTTCCTCCTCTTCCACAGAGGCTTCTGCAGAGGCTTCAGGACGCCTGGTGCAGCCCATTCCTGCTGTACTGATGGAGAGTCAGGTGTGGCACCCAGAAAACCTCCAAAGAAGAGCAGGAAGAGGTAGATGGACAAGAAGAAGAAACCAAGAGCCAGAGAGAGAGAGAGAGAGAGAAAGTCCCAAAGTGGCAGGAGCAGCAGAGAGAGGGAAAAGGGGGTCCCCACATTTAAAACCACAGACTTCTGACTAAATTTCAGTTCAGCTGGCATTGATCCTGTCACAGTTAAGTGAACTTGGACTTAAAAAAATTAAACTAGCACTTTACTTGGATTATCTAACCAAATGAAGCCCTGAAGAGCAAAATACCTCCATCTGCATAATTATTCTTCATTAATACCTATTCATGCAACAATAACCCCCAACTCCAGAGCTTTAGACACTATTTTTCTTCCAGTTCTCTTCCTCTCTCTCTCTCTTCCTCTCTCTTCCTCTCTCTTCCTCTCTCTCTCTCTCTCTCCACACACACACACACTCACCCTCCTCTCCCCATCTTATCTCCCCACGTGAGTCATAACCTCCCAATAGCAGGAGCAGCTGCACAGGCTGCACCCTTTCTACCATCATCACTGCCACCTTCCCAGGTTGAGCTCGTGCCTTCTTGGGATCAGTTGCCAGCAGGTTTGCCCAGCCCAGCAGACCACACAGCCCTGCCCAAGCTGGCAAGTAGGTCAATCCCTCCCACCACCTCACCACCCGCCAGGACAGTGTCCAGAGGGCTCCATGTATGACAAGCTGGGCCAGGCCATGCCACAGACCTCTAGCCCGGAGACCAGATAAGAGAAGAAAGTACTACAGCCAGCCTGATAACACTGCCACTCGAGCAGCTGGGAGTAACTGTTCCCTAGCTTCTCCTGATGCCGCCACCTGAGGAGCACAGCAGTAAGCTCTGAAATGTAAAGAAAGAGACCTGTGAGGAGAGAGGCAGGAAGAGGAAGGGGCAGGAGGGAGAGGCCTCAGGGAACAGCAGCCAGTCCCCAGTAGAGCTGTGTCTCCCCTGCTCCGATCAGGAACACGGGGCATTGTCTCCTACCTTGGGTGACTCTGCCACCAGGCATCCACACACGCTCCTCTGGGTGCCCGCGGTGCCGGCACCTGCTCCTGCGTGCCGTGGGAGGCAGAGCGGCCTCCCTCCCAGGGCTTCCTGTGGCAGAGACAGCAGCTTCCCCCCTCTGCTCTCACGGAGGCTCCGCTGGAGGTTTGCAGATTTCCTTCTCTCGGGCAGTCCCGCCCCTTGTTCTTGCTCAGATAAGCTCCTGGTGTTTTCCCTGAGGGCCCTTGGTAGCCTCTCGTCCCAGCCTTCCTGGTTCAAAGGGCACCAGGCCACGCCACCCATGAGGCTCAGCATTTCATTTACTTCAATTGTATTTCCCCTTCACTTGGTCTCTGGCCAGTATAGACTTTCTCTTTAAGCTTGTCTCTAGGTTCAACTCCCTCAGCACTCAGCCCTCAGAATCAACCTATGACTTTCCTCTGGTCCATTTACGTATGTTTATATCCTTTCTCCCCTAATGAGATGCACAGAAGACAACCATAATTTTAATGCCTGACACCGAAAATTCTTTACTCCTCTTCAATGGTTCTGGTTAACCTACCCGATATTTCTGGTTTGCCTAAGACTTTGTTCTAAGCCTATGGGTTGATTTCCTCCTGTAGAAATATTGCCCAAAGGCAATTTTGCCCAAAGTTAGCCATTTGGAATCCTGAATGGCCTTTCATTGTCAGGAGGAGAGCAGGTTTCATAATCACCCTCTCCACTTGCAGCTTTGCCAGTCTCTGCCCCAAGGCCCATGGGAAAAGCTGCCTCTGCCCCAAGGCCCATGAGAACTCCCGGGAGGAGGAGGGGATGGGGGGGGTGGAGGGTGTTCCACAGTCACGATCTGTTTCCTTAACAGTCCCCACACTTTGGGGACTTTCATAGAACTCTGGGGAAATTAAAAATTATTCTTAATCAGAGAAATGTTGAGTCCTGGAATAGAGAGAGGACGCCTTGTAAGTTTCAGTTCTAAATGGACACCCTGAGTTTTAGGAGGGCTCCCAGTACTTCCAAGTGTTCCTTGTACTTGGGGAACAAGCTGCCATGTCTCGGGGTGCTCTGTGGAGAGGAATCAAAGCTTGTGGGACACGGAATCCTGCCCACAAGCCTGTGCGTGAGCTGGGAAGCGGATCCTTCCCTAGTTGGGCTTTGAGGTCCTTGCACCCGTGGGGGAGACCCAAGGCCAGAGGACTCAGTCAGGCTGCACCTCGACTCCTGACTCATGGACACTGTGAGATAATGAATGTTATTTTAAACCACCAAGTTTTGGGGTAATTTGTCACACAACAAAAGGTAACTAATACAGATGAGGAAATGGGAGATCGTTTCGCTCCTCTTCACTCTGCATATACCAAATGGAAGCTGTAATCATTGATTCAGTAGCAGCCTGGCTATATCTGTTCTGGAGTAACTGTCCAACTCTCTGTCAGGAAAGTTATGGGATTGCTTTCAGCAAAGGGTTTACGGCGTAGGGATGAGACCCAGAAGCTGCCCACTGAGAGGAGAGAATGTGTGAGTTTATCTTAGAAGCTTACTGGGTTACTAAGTGACTTCAGCTCCTCTTGGCATGCTTTGCCATTTTACCCTCGTTCTGACGCCCGGCCAGCAGATACTGGTGTGGATAAGCGAAGCAGATGCTACCTTAGGGCCCACCACAGGGCCACCGGGTATCGGTCCAGGAGAAAACCCAAATGGGTGGATAGAGTCTCCAATTACAGCTACTGTGAGCCCTGAGGGTTTTGGAATGGCTACTAATATATCCCATATACTCGATCCTTTGTTCCCATTGTCTTGCGTTCTGATGTATGAATCAGAGAACTTGGTCACCATCTTCTTGGATCTCCTTTGAGGCCTGGCCCATCCCCTACATCTCTTCCATCACAGGCAGGAGACTCTTTGGACAGAGGCCTCTGCAGCTGACCCAGGAGTCCCCAGCCTTGTCTGACCAGTTGGGGACTGTGGGGTGGGGGTGTCACACAAGGCACAGTTAACCTCACAGACAAAGAAGCAGATATCTAGTAGATTTTTTTATATGAAGAGAGAGCATGGGGCAGGGGCAGGGGTGTGTTTCAGAGAATTTTTGAGAGTAGCCCTGTAGGAAGAAGGAGTCCATATGGCCTCTTTCTACAGGCTGGTATTTTCCTTCACAGCCCCTCATAGAAGGAGCTCTCCAAACAGCCAAGAGCCTCGTGGACATTTGCTGTCACCACCATTTTGCTCCTCTGGTCTTGGGGATTAGCATCTTTAATCCACAAAATTATTTCTCTTGTGATCCTAATTTTTTTAGTTGCATTTTAATATAAACACTTTCTATTAAAATATTATGAAATTGGTCAACATGGTTCAATATCATGCCCTTTGTCCCATATTTGATGTACCTTGGGAGGTTTCAACAACTTAACTGGGACATTCATTCATTCATTCATTCAGCCAATAATTATTGAATACACACCTTGTGCTTCCTCAGTATCTATAGGACTCAAAGGAGAACCTAAGCCTTCTAATGTAAAGGCTTACAATAAATTAGTGAACATTGTAAAAATCTATTTTAAATTCTACAAAAGTCAGGCTTTTCTCTAGAGGTTATATTTTTCCCTTGACTCAATGTTTTAAAACATGTACTGATATTAGAATTTAATGAATAACATCCTTGAAAATATAATTAATAGCTTTTCCTAAAGGAATCCTATTGGCACACAGGCAGAACTCAGATTAGGGACCACGCATTAGCAAATGCTCTCTACTCCGTGCTCAGAAGATGCATGAGGTTTTAGAATCTGCTACAGAACTTGTGGACACACTTCTTTTAAGCTTTCCATCAAACTTTCTGCGAGGGTTCTTCAGACCTGAGGTTGACACTGATACTTTGTTCTCCTTCCAAGTGACCCCCTTGGCTTAAGACCCAGACAGCTCACCTCGTTCCCATGGCCCGTGACTGTGCCGGGACAAACACAGCTCTGCAAGGTTCCCATCAGCAGCCTGCACCACGAGACCGCAGCTGCGGTGAAATCTGGAGTAACACTCTTCCTTCATTTCCTTTTTCCTGTCTCTCATTTTATACATCATTTAAAATGTCAGCTCAAGCTGTGCCTCATGTCTGGTGGAGCAGGCCACTTCGTGTGGGTTTTGCAGAGCAAGTCCTCCTGTGTCTGGAGTGACAGGCTCGGCCTGCCACCTGGATGTCACCCAGCAAGGACACAGCTGGAGCACAAGGACGAGGACAAGACACTCCTTGGGGCTGAGTGAGAGAACCCAGGAGAACAGAGGATCCGTGTACTTGGAATGCAGTTCCCACCTGTGAGATTTTGCTAAATGGGGGTTGGGGGTTGTTTTGTTCTTTTCTATCTTTGCTAGAAAAAGTGACACAGGTGTACCCACCACAAGCCACTTTTGAATATGCGTTTTGTGCGTCCGGCTTCTCCGCTGGGAAATAGGACACACCCCACCCAGCAAGTGTTAGGGCCCTACAGACAGATCAGCTGGAGAAGAAGAGCAGAGGGCCAGGGAGGAGAAGACCTGAGTTCAGGGTTCTCCCCACTTCTGCCTTTCCTGTGGCCCCTGCTCTATGGCTACAGGGCATCACAAGTAGGGGGAGCCCAGTCAGTGTTTGCCAACTCACTCAGTGGTTGCTTCTGTACCAAGGAACTCATGCCACTGGATAAACTCCACTTCCTCTTTAGAATAAAGAGTCTTTTGAAAACAGACGTTCTCCATAGAGCTATGATATTAGACAAATTTGAAGTTCAACATGGAAGCAGATTTGATTTCTAAATGCTGGGTGCATAAGTTCCACCATAAGGAAATACACTGGGCATGTCTGTTACTCCAATAGTTTTCTAGCTCAAACACCACAGCCAAGGAACAAAAACATCAAGCCTCAAAAATAAATGACCTTCCTTATCTCCCACCCCTACCATCTGCGTATCAAAAGAGCTTCTCAAAAAGCAAACAATTTGTTCTCATCATGTCATACCTTCAAAAGGCAGGAAACCAGTCTCTACATTAGATCTTGCAGAAGAGTTCAGCTACCACAGCTGTGGTTTCCAGATCACCCTTACTCCCGGCCAGGAGACAATTTGGTCTGTTGTGTTGCACACAGTTTAAGTCAGTAAATATTCACCGCAGACGCGTTATGTCTCAGACTCTGCTGGGGACTATGTGGTCCTCTCTCCAGGTCCCACTGGCAGGGAGATGAGATCTGGACCCAGATTCTGGAAGGACAGGCAGAATCAAGTGCCACTGTGGATGTGTACACAGGGCTTGGAGAACAGAGACCCTGCTGCAGGTGGTTGCCAGTCCACACTGAGAAATTTGCTTGTTGTCATTCTTTCCTTTCTTTTCCCTCCTCCCCAGCCCTATAAACATCCTCTTTTTCATCTGGATTTGCACATGTGCCATCCCCCTGACCTCTCTGTTCCCTCATAACCCTATTTTCCTTTCTAGCCCATGGTTACCTCCGTGGGACATTGGATTTGCGTTAGTGGCAACACTTTTACAGGGGAGGCATTGTCCTAGCAAAGGCAAACTTACTTTACTGAAAACATGAAATAAATTTTCCTATGTAAGCAGGACTCGGTCAGCCCACTCTTGTCGCTCAAGGTGTGGTCCTCAACCAGCAGCACCACCAAGAGCACCTGGGCACTCGCTGGAAATGCAGACTCTCAGGCTCACTTCAGCCCCCCTTGAGCCAGACTTAGCTTTTTAACAACATTTCCAGATGGTTTCTGAGTACATTAAAGTTTCAGAAGCACTGGCTAAAGCTTATTTATAACTGAGATTTTTTTTAATATTCAAAGGCAAGGTAAACTTTTCCCCTTAATCATGTCATGACGTCGAACAGAACCAAAAATGCTATCAAGTCCATGTTTTTGTCTCCATTCTCCTGAAGCACCCAGAGAGCTGCTCTATTTTCTAAAACACAAACCACAATAGCTGTCAGTTAACAGAACTGGAGAAAAATGACTAAGTTTCTGGTCTCAAGGTAAGAACTACCTTCCAGACTGAACTCAGGTGGTTGAGTAAGTCTGAAGCCTGGTTTTCCCTGGACATAGGAGAAAGACCTTTTTGTGAAAGAGTTTATATTTCAAAAGTCTGAGGAAGGAATTTGAAAAAAAGCCCTTTTTCTGGTCCATTGGGAGTCCTCTCTCTTAGTTTCCTTACCTTCACTTGAAAGGCTCCCTCTCTGGGGCTTCTGGGGCACCCTGACCTCCTGCTGTCCAGTGCTATCCTCTGACACTTTCAGAGGTGACTCTCAACCTGGAAGGGACCAGAAAGAACATCTTGCCAGAGTTCCCCCTTCTGTCCCTAAGTGGACACCTACACGTGTCACCAATAATGGGTACATCACTACCACCCAAGCAGCCTTGGGTGGCTTTGACTTTGAAAGGGTCTTTACAATGTCAACTCTGCTTGACTTCTGAGGGAACTGTCTTCTAAGAGTCCCATCTGGTTGTCAGCTGCCAAGTTCTCCACCTAGAAGAGTGTTCCTTAAGTTTATGCTTCCCAGACTTTGCTGTGTCTTCGAAATACCTGGCAACTGTGGTTAAAGAGCGTGGGAGGCTGCTGAGCTTTTGCCTTTCTCAGGTGGTAACAATGCTTCTGACCAGAGTTTGAGTGGCAAGACCTCAGGGTAAGTTAAGTCCACCTCGAGGACCACAGAGAACAAACCCACATGACTTGCTGTTTTTTATACTGGAACAGAAAATCATGTCTTTCCCAAATCATCCATTTTCAGCCACAAACATCGTAGTTCCTTTGATAGATTCTATGTGCCATGGCTTTGCATTTTCTCATGGTCTGATTAGCTATCTTCTGGAAGTGCTCGAATGGATGTTGACACATCCTCTACCTATGTGGCAGCAAGCCTGTAACACTCCAGCTTTGGCGGAACAACCTCAGGGCAAAGCAGGACCTACCTCAAATGAGCTCAAGACTGCAAGATCTTGTTTAGGAATGATGTGGTCATGTGGACAGGTAGGGAGCCTAAGCTCAACCCCTTGTAAACACC
Source organism: Murina feae (assembly GCA_004026665.1). Taxonomy (NCBI): domain Eukaryota; kingdom Metazoa; phylum Chordata; class Mammalia; order Chiroptera; family Vespertilionidae; genus Murina; species Murina feae. Next base: position 16,899 of record PVJC01006286.1, on the reverse strand, counting down.
CTTGCCTTTCTTGACACAATAGTGGGAAAACAGCTAATAAACTAATTCCTCATCTAAAGTAATAATAATTTTATGTGTTACCCTTTAAGGCAGTGGTTCTCAACCTTCTGGCCCTTTAAATACAGTTCTTCATGTTGTGGCCCAACCATAAAATTATATTCTTTGCTACTTCATAACTGTAATGTTGCTACTGATATGAATCATAATGTAAATATCTTATATGCAAGATAGTCTTAGGTGACCCCTGTGAAAGGGTCGTTCAAACCCCAAAGGGGTTGTGACCCACAGGTTGAGAACCGCTGCTTTAAGGGAATTCTGACAAGGTAAGCCTAAAGAGGCAATGTCATAATCTAAAAACAAACTCCTAAATGGTGTCATTTTAGGCCCCATGGCAGATTGGTGGGAAAGACGTGTGACAAGAGGGCTCCTTAGAGCAGATTGTGCCATAGCTGCCTCCTCCCATTCTCCCTGAGGTCCCTGGACACGTGAAACACGTGGCACTCTGTTCTGCAGCACTCAGCACGAGGATTAATCCATGAAATCGGTTGATATAAAGCAATTCTATTTTTCAAAGCATCCATGGGCTAGGGAAGGGCTCATAACAACAACTGCAGTCATTACTTCCGAAGCCAAGCCAACGAGGAATGAAACCAGCCTTCAGGTAGAAACACCGCCCCAGTCAAAGGAAGCAGTGAGGCAGCTGCACTACTCCGGGGGAAAGACTGGGGCCTCATTCAGCATGGCGAGCTTGGAAGGGGAGAGAGGAAGGTGAAGACCAAGGCAAGAGTTTTCTCAGTGATCGCTTAGAGGCAGCTGAAGGGGGACTCCTGGGACAAGATGTTAAAATAAAACTATTTTAGTTTTCATTTTGGCTGAGGCTGCAAGACAATAGACACCCCAGACCAGAGTGAAGGGTGCCAATCTTGCAGAAAGAGATGGTGGGAAGCCAGTTCTACACATATAGATGACAACCCACGTCTAGTCTACAAAAGAAATTGTAGGGGTTGCAAAACAGGTTGACTAGAAGATGAATTATGGAGAGAACTGTCCAGTAGGTTCCCAGGGGCTTCAGTGTGGCCATGTAAGGAGCTTGCCGTCTGCCTCTGAAACTTGCGAGACACAATGGATCCCTGCTTGGTTCCATGAGAAATCTAAAAGTCTAGCTGCTCTGATGGTAGAGCAAAGGAGAGGTACTTGCAGAGAGCTGCCTGAATGCCCACAGTTGGTTTGAGTAGAGAATGTGTGTTTCTCAGGGGCTGGATGGAGCCATCAGAAGAGAGGTCTGAGGTAAGATCTTAGATCCTTCCCACAGGACTGTCTGGGGCACACAGAGGCCTCAGCAGAAAGCAGTTAGAGATTTACTCACAGGCACCCGAGACTGTGGAAGGAGCTGTAAGTGAGCAGCCGAAAGGCCCTTGTATAAGCCTACAGGATGAAGAATCGGCTTTAAACACCTGCCCAGATCAGGGAGCATGATGCCAACTCACAGCAGGATTAACCAAGTAAAAACTCTCCTATTCTCGCCTCTCCTCCTTCAAAATCCTGAGCTAGATATGAGAGAAGGGCAAAAACACATGGCTGGGCAGCGGGTGCGGGCAGCCAACCAAACCCTCCTTTATTGTTGCAGGCCCCTGGCAAAGCAGGCCTCTGCTGGGAATGGGAGTAGTTATACCTTTGAGTGAAATTTAAAGTTTGATGATCACACTGACCTGGACATATTAATTATTGGTTAGAGAATGTTTTGTTACCCAAAAGGAACCAGAAGAGTCACAAGATTTGTCCTAAATGTATTCATGGACAGGAAAGAAATGGTCCCATAGGATGCATTTAAAGGAGAATGGGAGACATGGATTATGTGGTTTTATGTTATGTCCCATGGGTCAATGGTTGTTCAATGAAACAATGATTCAAGAGTTTGAGAAGTGAAATTAGACAATTCTGCTCTTCTCACTGCAAGATTCACTAGAAGATATATTAGCTTTAGAATATGAACTAAGTTTTAATAAAGAGCAAGATCCATACTGTCAGAACCAGAAGGAACATTAGACATGAGCAACTCCAAGCCCCTATTTAGGAAACTGAGGCCCAGCCCTAGTGGGCTTGGCTCAGTGGATAGAGCTTTGGCCTGTGGACTAAAGAGTCCCAGATTCAATGGGTTGCTCCCCAGTAGGGGACATGTAGGAGTCAGCTACTCAGTGATTCTCTATCATCACTGATGTTTCTACCTCTCTCTCCCCTCTCCCTTCCTCTTTAAAGTCAATAAAAATATATCAAAAAAATAAAAGAAACTGAGGCCTAGAGACATCAAGAAAAGCAGGAAATTTATATCTGCTCACAACAGCCAGATTTAATTAGGTACCTTTCTTTGTAAAGCCAGAATTTCCCTGGTTTCAGAGAGATTAAAGTAAAACTATAGACAATGTTCTTGCCATTACTTGAAAAAAAAATCTATGCTAAGACTTTGTTGACCCCAAATAGCCAAAGCAATATTGATTATGAAGAACAAAGTTGGAGATATCATGCTACCTGGTATCAAACTATATTATAAGCTTACAGTAATCAAAACAGCATGGCACTGGCATTAAAACAGACAATAGATCAATGGAACAGAATAGAAAGCCCAAAAATAAACCCACGCCTGTATGGTCAATTAATCTATGACAAAGAAGGTGAGAATATACAATGGGGTAAAGACAGAGGAAAAACTAGACAGATAGATGCAAAAAATTGAAACCAGACCACTTTCATATACCATCTACAAAAATAAACTCAAAGTAAATTAAATATTTAAATGTAAGATCTGAAATCATAAAACTCCTAGAAGAAAATACAGGCAGAAAGCTCTTTAACATCACTCTTAGAAATATTTTTTTGTTATGTCTCCTTGGGCAAGGAAAACAAAAGAAAAAGTAAACAAATGGGATTACACCAAACTAAAAGTTTTTGCGCATTAAAGGAAACCATCTACAAAATGAAAAGACAATGTACTGAATGGGAGAATGTATTTGCCAATGATAAATCCAATAAGGGGTAATATTCAAAATATATAAGGAACTCATACAACTTAAGCCCCTCTTCTGTCTTCTCCCCCCCCCCCCCCCCCCGCGAAATAATCCAATTAAAAATGGGCAGATGAGCTGAATAGACATTTCTCCAAACTGGACATACAGCTGGCCAACGTACATATGAAAAGATGCTCAACATCACTAATCATCAGAGAGATGTGAATGAAAACCAGAATAAGATATTAGCTCCCACTTGTCAGAAAGGCTAAATCAACAAACAACAAGTGTTGATAAGGATGTGGAGAAAAGGGAACCCTCATGCACTGCTGGTGGGAATGCAGATTGCAGCAGCCACCAAATCTGGAAAAACAATATGCATGTTTCTCCAAAAGTTGAAAGTATGACCCAGCTATTCCACTTCTGGGTATTTATCTGAATACATCTAAAACACTGATTTGAAAAGATACATGCACCCCTATGTTCATAGAAGCATTATTTACAGTAGCCAAGATATGAAAACAACCTAAATGCCCATCAATAGATGAATGAAGATGTGGTACATATATACAATGGAATATTACCCGGCGATAAAAAAGAAATGAAATCTTACCATTTGCAACAACATGGACAAAACTAGGATATTATGCTAAGTAAAGTAAGTCAGGCAGAGAAAGACAAATGCCATATGATTTCACTTATATGTGGGATCTAAAAAAAAAACAACAACAAAATAAATGAACAGACAAAACAGAAACAAATGCATAGATACAGAGAACAAATTAATGACCCCATAGGAGAGGAGGTTTTGGGGAATGAGTGAAAAAGGTGGAGGGATTAAAAAGTACAAATTGCCAGTTATAAGAATAGCCACTGGGCTATGAAGTACAGCATAGGGAATATAGTTAATACTATTGTAACATGAGTAATATTGTAATATGAGTGTCAGATGGGTACTAGGACTTAGTGGGGTGATCACTTCGTAAGGTACATAAATATCTAATCACTATGTCATACACCTGAAACTAATTTAATATTGTATATCAATTGTAATTGAAAATTAAATTAAAAAAGAATAATATGTTTAAAAATATAAGACAAAAAACTCTAAATTTATCATTTTTTGCTCTCTTCCTAGGCTTATGATATAGCCGCTCTTAATATAAAGATCCTTTTGTTGAATGTTCTAAGGCTGTCTGTGAGTACATACCTACAGTTGTATCAGTTTTTCATTATTCATAATGGCCACTCAGTATCACAACAACTTTGCTAAACTTGTGTATTTGTCTTATCCCAAGAAAGGGTCTTGGAACAGAAGAGCATTCAGCAAATGTTTGCAGGACATAATAATTCCATTCCCATGTCGCTGTTTATGTGTTCTTTCTATGTCAACAGCACTGCTTCTGAAGAAAGGAGAAAGACAACACGTCTGTTCATCCTTGGGAACCTGGATGCATATTTAATTATTTTCAAATCCATAACTCAAGGATGCTAAGTAGAGATGGAGCACTTCCTGTGGATGTCTAGTCCCTTGGGCAGACACATCATGGCAAGTTTGCCCATGTGGCCTTATGCCCTTCCCACTGGCCACTTTCCCATACTGAGCTGTTCTGGGGCTGGTGGTACCAAGGGCACTCAGCCCCGGGTCACTTTCCATTCTGTGATGAGAAAGAAACACTCACTCTCACTGGAAGACATATTTGGTTTATGGCCTGGTCAAATCCCTGCAATTACAGACACTCAGGTACACCTGTTATTGACATTGGTAGGCATCTGAGGTCCCCAGGCAGAACCAATGTAATTGATTCTTAGCCCTAGTTTTTCGAGGATTTCTTATTTCCTTGGCTTCTTGGTTTTTCAACTACTCAACAATGATGAATAAATGCCCAGGAGTCTTAATTAGAAGAGTGTGAAGAAAATCACTCTTTATATGCAATGTGGTCTTTTAAATTTTAATAGGCCTACAAGCTATAATGGAGTGACCTCTTCCCACTGCACCCAGGATGGGGACCATTTAGGTATCCTTGGTCCTGACTGGCCCTGATTACTCCCAGGGCTTCCAGAGAAGCAGCGCGTGGGCCTCCAGCAGGAGAGCTCCGAGGAGTTATGGCAGTTTCCTCAGCAGCGGCCTCAGCTGACCCGGGAGGGCAGGTATCCCTGAGACAACCTGCAGGCAAGGGGAAGACAGATGGACAAAGCCTACCTGTCTCCATCCTGCCTTCCTGGTTCTCCTGGGCTTCCTCAGAGGCACTGGAGTGCCTGGGGAAGGGCTGGTGGCTGAAGAGGTCATCGCAAAGGAGGCTTCGGCACAGCTTGGCGAGGAAGCGGAGGACATACCCGATGCTGTTCACCACAGGCAGGCTCCGCAGGTGCTGTTTCCCATCAAAGGACGCCGAGACTGGAAAACCAGATAGCAACTCAGAGCCGGGCACTGGAGAAAGCCACACAACTCAGGCCTGGGGAAGAGGTTTTCGTTGACTCAGTTTTGTTTCTAGCTAGCCTATATTCCACCTATTTGTTTATTTTTGGTTCTTTTTTCACTAATGTCCTGTTTCTGTTCCAGGATGTCATCCAGGAGACCATATTAGGAGTAATTGTGATATTCCTTGGACTCTTCTGGTTTGTGACTGGTTCTCAGCTTTTCCTTGTTTTTCATGACCTTGATAGTCTTTAAGCGTACTGGTCAGATATTTTGTAAAATGTCCCTCAATTTGGGTTTGTCTAATTTTGCCTCATTACTTGACTGGGGTGATGAGTTTTGGGGAGAAAGACCACAGAGGTGAAGTGCCTTCCGCATTGCATCAGGTTGGGTGTACGCGACATCCACATGAGATCACTGGGATTTAACCTTCACCTGGCCAAGACAGTGTTTGCTACATTTCTTCACTATACTCCCCATTTTCTTATTGCCTTACAAATAAGTTACAAGGTCCTGCCCACTCCAGGGTAGGGGAGGGATTAAGCTCTACCTTCTGGAAGGGGAGAGCATTTGTAATCCTTCTAGAAGAAAGCATTTGTAATCCTTCTAGAAGGAAGAAGTATCTTCTCCTCCACTTATTTATTTGTTCAATCATTTATTATTAGCAGTACAGATGCATTGTATTTATTTTGCACTGTGGTTATCTAATACTATGTTATTTACTTTGTTGATCAAATTGTTCAAGCTTTTAGGATGAATCCTGTGTCTCTATGACATGCCCTCATTTTTAGCAACTCTTTTAGTTACTGTCACTTCAATATGTTCCAGGTTCATCTTGTCTTTCTCTGGCCCAGTCCTAAAATCAGCTGTTTCTTTAGCAGCCCTGGTTCCATTTACTGAAGATTGATATTTAGAAACCAAGATTTAGGCATCGATGGTGATTGGAAACTCAGCAAGGCTAAGCTTTTGGGGAGATGTAAGAGGTGATCAGAGCTAGTTTTTATTTCAAAACTACAAATAAACAAAAATACCCATTTTAATTAGAAATCAAAATAATCCATTTCTTTTGTGTAGCTCTTTATAGGGTGACAAGAGCTTTCATATCCATGACCTCCTTTAGGCCTTCTGACTGTCCTGCAGGAAAGCGGAAAGGTTGCCCCATGTTATAGATGAGGACACTGCAGAGGGACTGGTTTTTCTAGCTCCCATGGCCTCTAAAGTGGACTTGCTTGTCATTTTAATGCTCCAGGTGACCCTGATTAAGAGAGATAGCCAAGGAGCCCCCAAGATGCTCACCAAGGGGTCATCTTGGCCATTCAGATGCCCTAGCAATTCCTTCCTAGTGTGGGTACTGCTGCCTGCCTTCAATACCATAGAAGACTGGGTGTGTGGGAAACTGAATACACAGTGGGAGGGCCTGGGGCATCAGGTCTGTCCCATAAATCAGTGTGCATACTTTCCTGAAGGAGCCTGGGAGATCACACAAGTGGGAAAATTCCACCTCCTGGAGGTGGACATGGATTTGTGAGATCAAAAAGTCTAGCCCTGTGGGAGAGGGCAGTAAGGTGGAGCATCCCAGCAGGTGTGCAAGGAGTGGGTGTGGGGTACAGCAGGACTGCTCCCCCCGAGGCCCAGCAGTTTGGATCCTTTGGCCCATTGTGCCAGCACCAGGTCACCATTCTTTATGTATTCTGCCATGAGAGTATTTGGAAAGCAGTGCCCCAAGGATCAGTTTCTTGTTGGGGAGTGGGGGGGCGCCGGAGGGGGGGGGAGGAGGGGGTTTGGCTGTTTCTCCTTGAGTCCTTCCCTAAACCACCTCAGTGCTGTCACTTAGCCTTGCTGAGCTTCCAAGCACCATCAGTAACATGAAAGACCACCTTGCCACTTCTTGGCCTCAATGCGGTGCATGAGGAGTCCCCTCAGTTCTACTGCATTCTCCAAGACACTAAGACCAAGTGCTCAGCTCTGACCTTCCTGGGAATCCTTCAGCCAAGGGAAACTTGGCGAGGTTCTGCCCACACTCAGGTTGGTGCCAGGCAGTACCGAAGCACCTCCCCAGCACCAAGGCCCCTGAGGCCACAGAAAGGCTGAGCAAGAAAGCAGGGAAAATGGGGTCAGCTCTCCCAGGTTTGGGGGAAGGAGCCATAAAGAATGAGCCAGGTGGGATTTGCTCAAGAAGGTGGGCACACAGCACAGGGGCTTTCCCTTAGCACCTGTGCGCGGAGCCCTGCTATTCAGCAGGGAAAAGGACAAGGCCTTTGATCTCAAGTTGCAGCCCAGGACAGAACCTGGCTCTCAGACAGAAGCTAGGAGGAGAACAGCCAAGAAACTCTTGGAAGGCCTCTCCACAGGTCTCTCCTCCTGGCCTCTCTTGGTGCAGTACTTCCATCTCCGCTCACATCTGCTAAAGTCTCTTAAAAGTCACCCTGGGTCAGACACATGCGCTTGCACCTAGCCAAGTCTATTTTAATCCACTACCAGCAAGTCAGACCCAGATTACTGCTCAGATGGAGCTCTAGAATGTGGGCTGAAACAGTCAGAGCTGGAGAGGCTGTTGGACTCCCTGCCCAGCCCAAGCCCTAGGGATCTGGCGTTATGGACACAACAACAGGTTGGTGAAGGCCCAGGGCAGGGGTTGGGGGCAGGCTAGAAAGGGTGTGGGGGGCAGGGAGACATATGTAATACTTTCAACAATAAAGAATAAATAAATAAATAAATAAATAAATAAATAAATAAACAAATAAATAAATAAATAAACGTGCTGCTTTGGTTCTTCAGGTTGGAGCCACACTGGAGTCCTCTTTGCCCCATTCTTAACCAGCCATCAGGGTCATCTGCGTGGACCCATTGCTGGCAATCTTATCCCTTTTCCTTGCTGATATGGAGGCTGTGCCCATGATGCTGGGCCAGAGAAAACACCAAGCTGTCCCCTTAGAGTCAAGACATCTCCAGCACTTAAGGACAGGTGGTGACAACCACTGTGTAGACAGCCTCCAGTAAGACAGCTCAAGCGGGCAGGGCTCCTGATTCCACCTCTCACTTGTGGTGACAACTTCTGCTCCCTCTGGAAGCTGTTGGGTTGGGCTGAAACTGGAGATGGGCAATGACAGTGAGAGAAGGGATTGACCTTGAAGGCTCTTGTTTTAAAAAACATGCCCCGGGTGGAGTTGGCTTGCATGGCAATCAGTGCCATGAAAAAGGAACGGAGAGTAAAGGAGAATAGAGAGTGACAGGGCTAATATTTTAGACAAGCTGGTCAGTAAGAAGCTCTTTAATAAGGAGGCATTTGAGTAAAAACCTGAAAGAAGTTCAGGAGCAAGTCACATGGACAGCTGGGGAAAAACATTCCAAAAAGAGAGAATAGGAGGTGCAAAGACCCTGGGGCATGAGCATGGCTGGAGGACATGGGAAGAACAAAAGGAGGAAGCTGTGGCCAGGGCAGGGTGGGAGACTTGGGAGAAGTGACCAGGAGATCCAAGAGATGGCCAGGACCAGGTCACATAGGGCCTGTAGGCTCTTGTAAGGATGTGGGCTTTTTCTCAGAGTGAAATTGGACCATTGAGGGTTTAGGGTAGAGAACGGGCATGATCTGGCTTATATTTTTAAAGAACCAGAGTGGTTTCTGTGGGTGGTGAAAGGGGCTGGATTCCAGATATATTTTAAAGTTAGAGCAATAGGACTTAAGGAAGGGTTAGAGGTGGAGGTAGGAGAAAGAGGAGTCAGGGGTGAGGTTTCAGATGTCTGGTCTTCTAGTCCAAGTGTGGGAGCATCTTCTCCTTGAGCTCTGAAGGAGGCTTTCAGCACACAGGCTCATGAAGGGCTCCGGAGCCCAACAGGTAGAGACCAGACCCTGGCCACAACCACTGTCCCCCTAGGCAGAGCAAGGCTGCTTTCGTCTTCAGAGATACCCATGGCCCTCCTCACAAACCTGCCCCAGAGCCTTACCTGAGACCATCTCACCACCATAGCCCTGTTTGACCAGGGAGAAGACCAGCTTCTGCTGGTGGGCACAGTCGATGCATGCTTGCACGGCCTGTTGCAGGACCGCCGACGGCCTCTCGGGTCCGAAGTGCTCCGGGAGTTGCTGCACTTTCCTCCTCTCCAGGTAGGGCCCGGCATTGGCCTGCTTGTTGATGTAGAGGCAGACTGTGGAAACAGACCCACAAGCCCTCAGCACCAGTCGCATCAGCCAGGGAGCTGCTCCTATGTGCCCCTTGGCCCTGGCCTTGGAAAACTGAAAAGGGGCAAAAGTAAGAGTGGTTCTTCCTACTTAGTAAGTAAAAGAGACAAAGAAGCCAATTGCCTCAACTGTCAGGGCTTGTTCCTAAGAGGGCCTCCTGGTTGGGGACAGATGGACAGGTGGGTCCTCTGTGATGTACTCAGATCTGACAGATATGGAGGCCCATGTGGACAGCGTGTATAAATGCATTTGCATGTTGGGCATGTACTCATACAGACTCTTCCCTTCTTCTCCAAGGGAGCTGTCAAGCTACACATACTGTCTGCCACTTTTGATGAATAAAAACATCAATATAATGTTGATTGCTCCAAAAACTATGTATTCAAGTGCTGAAAAGAGTGCTATCTACAATTTCAGGGAAAATAATCACTCAGCCACTATTTAGGTGAGCACAATCAATGGTTTTCCACAGATCTAAAGTAAAAGTAGTTTGAGTACAGGCCCCAAAATGTATCTATTTATTTATAGGGCATATACAGTCTTGTCTGTATTAATGTATTGTTTACATTTTAAAACATAACCAAGAAAAATAAATTTTTAAAGAATGAGATAAAAAAATATCTATAAAAATAAAAGTATAATATGCTAATTAGACTGGGCATCCTTCTGGACAAAGCCGGGGCTGTGAGGGAAGCCTGGGTCCCAGGTGCTGGAGGGAAGCTGGTGCCAGCCGCAGGGGGAAGGAAGGCCTACTCTTGCATGAATTTCGTGCATCGGGCCTCTAGTATATTAATAATAGGTATCATATTTTCTTCTGTACATCGACTCTTCTATCTCCTCCCCATGCCCTTCCCCTTCCCCAGCCCTACTCCAGAGCATGAGCATCTTGCCCTGGGGGCCACTAATGCAAAGGAGAGTTGAAGAGGAACTTTAAGAGGACACCAACAGAGTTACTGAACAGTAATAACAAAGGTGAAGAAAATTAGTTTTCATTGACCGCTTATTATATTCCAAGCACTTTATATTTTTTATCTTGTTTCATTTTTAAGACAAGCTGGGAATTAGGTGTTATTCCTCCTTTACTATTGAACAAACTGAGGCTTCACGTGGTTAAAGGGATAAGTGTCTGTAATTAGTGGAGCAACAGGGATTTGGACCCAAGCCTCTCTGAGGGCAAAGCCTTTGCCCTTTTTAATCTACCAGGCTACCTTCTCTCCTACTCATCCCAGGTGATTAAATAAATATAATTAATAAGACCCTTCATGCCAGACACCATGCTAGGCCTTACAGAGAAAATTGTGAACCAAACTGATGAGGCCTCTGGCTTCACAGGGCTCAGTGGGCAGGCAGACCTTCTCAGAGAGTCACAGAGACTGATGTGGGACTGGGACTATGCGAAACACTGGGGCTAGGAGAACCGAGAGAAGCCTTTGGCATACAGGCTCATAAAGGGCCCTGGGGGCCTACAGATAGAGCATAGGCCCTGGCCACCACCACTGTCCCAGGCCTGAGACTCCCTGAGGACCCTGGCAAGAAGCCCATGAAGGAGGCAGGTGTGTCTGAGCTGAGATACAGGGAAACATAGGATGACCAGAGGGAAGATCATTCCAGTTGGAGAGAAGAAGCTGTGCTAAGATCCTGTGGTGGGCTCTAGGGACTAAGGAGAGCAGTGGGCTGGATCACAGAGGGAGGGAACTTACAGGGCCTTGTTGGCCATAAATCAAGGAGAATGAAGGAATTTAGGTGGGGAGGGAGAGGGCAGTGCAGTGAGGTTGTGATGAGGAGGGACCATCTGTGTGTGCGCGCGCGCGTGTGTGTGTGTGTGTGTGTGTGTGTGTGTTTGACAAAATCTGATTGCTGCTACTCTTACCATGGAACTGTTGGTTGGTGAATGTCCCATGAGAGACACTGGGCTGAGTGCTACCCTGACTGAATTGGAGGGTGCCAGGTGGAATTAAAGGAGATTAGGATCCTTGGGAGATCTGAAAGTGTAAATAGGGGTGGAAACTCTTCAAGGTATACAGGCTCACTATTGGTGCAAAGTAAACCTGGCTCTGGAAAGAAAAATCTAGGCCACCCACTACTCTTTCCAGTCCCACCCCAAGGCAACCAGCTGAACCCAATATACACTGAAAACCAAGTTTCAAATAATCCAAACTATGAGACATTTAAACTCATGTTCTCAGAGATCCTGGTCATGCTATCTGCTGTCTAGCCAACAGACGAAATCCTTTATTTGAGCTATGCCAATGACAGCTCTCTAATTCATAAAGTAATTTAAATGCGGGACAAGCCATCACAGCCTTGGAGTTCATTCTCCTGACTTACCTGTGAGCGCCTGAGGGACTCCCAAGCTGGGGATGGTGGCTGCGTCCTGAGGGATGGAGCTGAGGTCGGGCTCTGGTGTACTCCGCGGAGGTGAGAGGGCCAACGGAGTCAGGAGAACCGGAGACTTGAGCTGCAAGAGAGAGAGCCCATTTGATCAATGAAAATCTGGAATGCTCTCTACACCCTACCAGAATATTTCCCAGGTGGCAGTTACACAACTTGGGTAATCAAGAAAACTTCAGGCTGTGCATTTAGTTAAAAAATCACTCAATCTGACAGCGCTTCTCTCCTCTCCCCCATCCCCTCCACCCCTACCCTCCCCCACCCACCCCACCACCACACCTGGAAAAGTAAATATAAATCATCTCTGGAGAAAGGTCTCACCACCCAAATCACACAAATCAATGAGTAGCACAATCCAAAATATCCAAACACACAGGGAAGCAAGGAACCAAAATAAGAATGAGCAATAAAAACATATAGCAAAAAACTCACAAATAGTTTAAAATTTTCAATTATCAGACTTATAAAATAAAAACAACTGCGATACGATGTATAAAGATGTAAAGGACAAACTTGAAAATATCTCTGGAGAACAGAAAACTGTAAAAAATAGCATTGCAAATTTGAAAAAGAACCAAATTTAACTCCTATAAATGAAAAATACAATAACTAAAATTAAAAGCTAAATGGACAGATTTAATGCATATGAAACATAGCTGAGGAGAGAATTGGTGAGCTGGAAGATATGTCAGAGAGATTGTCCAAAAAGCAGCATAAAGACAAATACATAAAAACTATGGAGGAGAGGTTAAAAGACATGGCAAATATAAAAAGTTGTAACAAATGGAATATCTTCAATGTGCTGCAAGAAATAACCGATAACCTAGAATTTTACACCCAGAAAAAATATTTTTTTCCAAAAATGAAAATAAAATAGAGATACTACCAGACAACAAGCTAGAAAATTCACCCCTAGAGGACCTATATTAAAGGGACTTTGAAAAGATGCACTTTGGACAAATAGAAAGTGATCTGAGGTAGAAGGTTTGATATGCAAAAAAAGATTTTAAAAAATTTAAATGACAAATACACTAGTGAATCTAAATGAAAATGACTATATAAAAATAATAATGTCTTAAGGGATTATAAAAGCAAAAGAGAATTAAAATGTGTGACAACAATAGTACATAAGTGGGAAGATAAATGGGGTGAAAATGTCCCAAGGTCTTTGTATTACCTAGGAAGAAGTAAGAGACAGGTTAACTTTATAAAACCGTAGTAAGTAAGCATGCTGCACTTTCTAAAGCAATCAATAATGTAATAAAAAACAGAGTGCTTAACTTTCAGTGAGTAGGGAAAAAATAAATTTAAAAAAATATAGAAGAAGACAGAAAAGATAGGTCAAAGGAATATAGAATGAGTGGGACAAACACAAAATAAGATATAAAGTTAAGCCCAAACACTAGCAATTTCTTTAAACGTAAATGGATTAATCACCTAGTTAAAAGACAAAGACTGTTTATTATACTGGATGCTGTGGGTTGAAATGTGTCCCCCCAAAAGATGTTAAGGTCCTAACACCAGTCCCTGTGAGGGTGATCTTATTTGGAAAGGGGGTGATTACATGTGATCAAGTTAAGCTGAGGTCATGAAAGTGGGCCTATTCCAATATGACTTATTCTTATTAAAAGGGAAATGTAGGCTCTGAGACAGACACCCACAGAAGGAAGACAATGGGAAGACACAGGGAGATCCCCATCTGTGGAGCCAAGGAACACGGGAGGCCACCAGAAGCTCTGAGAAAGCCTGGGGACAGATTCCCCCTCACAGGCTTCATTCAGAAAGAACCAACCCAACCAATGCCTGGATCTCAGAGTTCTAGCCTCCAGAACGATGAAACAATAAATTTCTAGGGTCCGAGCCAATAGAACAACCCAATTTGCTCTTTTATTGTTACAGCAGCCCTAGTAAACTACTATACCAGATTTTTTAAAATCATGTTCTCCCTCCCGTCTTTCCCTTCCCCATGCTTATTTGGTAAGGGCGACTTTGTCGATGTCCCTGCCTATGGTTTTCCTGGGGCATTCCTCCTTTAGGCTTACTCTTTCTTCATACCCCCTATCCCCTGGGGAGGGTTCTGAGGGACTGCTGTAAGGAGCAGAGTTCAGGGAAATTGAATACCTCACAGTGTCTAACTTCAGATTTCAGTCTAAAAACCTACCTGTTGAAAATGCAAATAGCTCCAATTACAAGAAGTTTGTAGCCAAGAACTTAATTCCATTCCTAGGAGTCAGCTTGTTTGGGGGCCCACTCATACCTTTTCCTCCCTGTATTTGGGGGAGAGATTAAACACCAAAGGAAGGAGGAGCTAGTGTCCTTTGGCCTTGAGACCTGCTTGGGCAACATGTCAGTCAAATCTAAGATCCTAGTTGAGAAGTATTTGCACTAGAACTTCCCTAGGAAAACATATTGTCCCAATACAATACACTGCTTGCATCGCAGTGAAGACAGAAGGGGATGCTTGGTTGTGGGAAGGGATTTATGCCAGTGTTCTTATGCCTTTCAGAGGTGCAAATGGAGTGAGTATAGGGTGTGAAAGCTGGAGTTTTTCCCCACCAACACTGCATTGGGTTTAGATTCTCCTCTGAGCAGAGTGGTGCTGAAACTGCTGAGGTACAGCAGGGGTGAAGCGGGGAGGGGGGAGGGGGGAGGACAGGGTGCTGCCGCTCTGTCTGAGGTGGGCTGGGAGGAATGGTTGCCTTTCCTCCTGACAGCGGGAAGCCAAATGAAGTCAATACTCCATGGTATGCAGAGAAAGACAGAAGAAAAAGGGAAGCGAAAGACTCGAGCGCTGGATAAAGGGGAATTCAAAACACCAGATCTGTCTGTGAGAATTATTTGGTGGAATCCTGTCCACCGTGTCCTGTGACCCCAACAGTCTTTAGTAGAGACAACATATTTCAAGGAATGCTTGGTGTGATTGGGTTTCTTACAGAAACTGGTGAGGGGCCAAGTTCTGTGTATCAGCAGGCAAGGGTCGAAGCAGCCAGCCCTGCAGCTGAAGAGGGGAGAGGGGACGTCCAGCTATAGGCATCGCGCACAGCAGAACTCCGAGCAGGGCGAGCTGGAGCCAGCTTATATGGGTCCACAGAGATGATTGTTAGATTTTCAGTCATATTGCAAATTGAATGTTAAACACAGCCATTATTTAAAATGATGGAATATATGTATTTAGAGTATTAAAGTATGTTAAAAACAAAGATAATAGATACTTAAAATTCATCATTATTCTACTTTTGCATCTGTATGAAAACACAGATGCAAGAGTGGGTTGCTGCACATCTTTTCCCAAAACCATGTTCAGAGACATCACACTGATGACTTGAAATTGGCCATATTGCAAATATTTAGACCTTGGAAATTGGCACATACTACAAATTAGGACTGGAATTATTATTTTACTGATTTATAAATTTAAGAAAATGTAAAAATCCAGGTTAAACTTAAAAGTGTATCTTGTCTATAGCTGTTACACTGTAAATAGGACAAGAAATTGAAATATATTTTGAGTTCAAAACTATATTATCGAATTCAGCAAAGAACTCACATCCTTGACAGATGAGAGAAGTTCCAACATACAACTTCACTTTTACATTTGTCTTACTCCTTAACATCTGTGAAAATATCAGCTAACATTCATACGGGAGCTACGCTAAGAATGCTGGGACATCTGCCAGCATGCCACTGCCCCTGACCTATGCTGAGCCCAGCACCGACCCCCGCTCCAGCCCTGGGATGGGGACTCGGGGGGCTACAGAAGTCCAAGGGGAGAGTCTCTGCCCTCGGTGCTGCACACTGTCCAGCCAGAGGGAAGGGCCCCTGCCTTGTGCCTGTGTAATCATTTTCTACCATGAACCACAGGTGGCACTCCATACCTACCGACTATCAGCAAGACGGGGACCTTAAAAATAGGCACAGGAAGTTATTAAATATCAGTTCTTCCCTCGCCTGCTATTAAATTTTTAGTGCTCATGTATATGATTTTATTTTATTTTTTATTTTTTTAAATATTTTATTGATTTTTTACAGAGAAGAAGGGAGAGGGATAGAGAGTTAGAAACATCAATGAGAGAGAAACATCGATCAGCTGCCTCCTGCACACCCCTACTGGGTATTGTGCCCACAACCAAGGTACATGCCCTTGACGGGAATCGAACCTGGGACCCTTCAGTCTGCAGGCCAGGGCGACGCTCCATCCACTGAGCCAAACCAGTTAGGGCTCATGTATATGACTTTAAAGCATATAAGATCTGTATAATCAAAGAAGCACTGAAGCCAATTCAACATTTCTAATGAAAACACATTTTAGAAAGACACTTCAAAGAAGTTTTGAAACAAACAAAACCCTGTCTTCTTAAATTTGAACACTCTCTTAATTGAGATTTTTCTGAATTTGATTTCTTATGCTCAGTGCCAAGAGTATATACTTTGGGGTGGAAGGGGAGATGACAATAAGAAAAAGGAAACAAAACAAAATGTTGTGTTTACCCATATTCATTATAAAATTACTTTCTTTAGAAGTAAAATTTCCAATAAACAGAGGACTGTCATTTAAGTGCTTAGTTAGCAAAGGCTGCCGGTTATTCCCAAATATCCACGCTCCCTATTCCTTTAACAGTGGAATCCCTGAATTTTCGCTCATGACCTGGTCACCCAGCACTACATTTTCCCATCTTCCTTGGAGCTAAGTGAGGCCAAGTAACTAAGTGTGGCCAGCTAGATGTCAGTACAGGGGTGTGTACAACTTTGAGGGCTGGGCCCTTGAAGGGGAAAGATGTGCTTCCACTAGCTCTGTTGCCATTCTGCTGGCTGGATGAGTGGGAGAGTAGAAACTGGAGGAGCTATTTAAGAACATAAAGCAGGGACTTCTGTTAAGATGGCAGAGCAACAATATAGAAGGAGCCTGG
>PVJC01006285.1:0-55560 GCA_004026665.1 Murina feae | reverse complement strand
TGGCCTGACCACGAGGCGGGGTTTTCCCTGCTTTCTGGTGGCTGGAGGAAGATGGGCAGTAGGCAAGCTTGGGAGGCAGGCTGCACCCAGCCCTGGTCACAGCTCAAAAAAGAGAACAACATGCAGGGGAGGGCAAGAGTCTGAGAGATCATCATAGAGGGGGTGCCTGCTCCAAGCCTCCACGGTGTGCCTGGGGCAGGCCCCCGGCCGGTAGACACACACAGGAGGACTGCTCCGAGCCTCAGATGCGGCTGGGGGCAGGTCCCCAGTGGTGACACACACATGCACACACACACACACACAGAAGGCGCCTGGCAGACTGGAGCCATCATAGGACATCCACTGAGGGGTCCCAGACTGTGAGAGGGCACAGGCCGGGCTGAGGGACTCCCTGCACCCCGAGTGCACAAATTTTTGTGCACCGGGCCCCTAGTTTATATATAAAATACACATGTAAATAAATTATACACACACGTCATCTGTACTGTAAGCCCACGTGGAGCAGACACAATAGTAACAACATGTACAGTCTGCACAGGGCCCTGGAGACATGAGAGAGACACGCTCCCACAGTAAGGACACTAGCTCGGCAGTTAAAATGCCTACATCGGGTAGAACCCACCTGTGTCATTGACTAATTATGTAACGCTGGACACATTATTTATATTCTGCTCATTAATTTCCTCTAATAAAAATTATGGATAAGAATAGTACCAATTTCATGGGAGTTTTGAAGACTAAATGGTATGTGCTGAGTGGCACTTTTCTAACCAGGCTTGATACCTAGTGGATGCTTAATATTTCACTACTGTTATCATTTGTCGTCTACGTTTTTTTCATGTGACCCACCTCATGTGATCTGTATTGCTACTTTTTGGAAAAGAAAATTAAGACTTTGATGGGACTTGCCCAAAGGCATACAAATGGCTACTGGCTGTGCCAGGACGAACCTAATGGCACTTGTTAGCTGTTTTAAATAAATTTGTTGCAAAGGGTCAGCAGCACCGACTTATAAAGCTGGTGCCATTCCAGCAGATTCCTCCTTCTGGATGATGGTAAGCTTGTCTTTAAGACAGTCGCCATCAGAGCGCAATTCATGGAGCTTTCTGGGAAGCAGGGACTGGTTTTAAGTCAAGTCTAGCATGGCAGTGGGTGCAAAGGTGGCTCTTGTTGGGCTCCAGTCCGAGGAAACTGGGCTTCCTATGGTGCCAGCCACAGACACCCCAGTTCTCACGGCTCAGCAACCCCAAGGGCTGATTGGGACACACAGGACAGAAAACGCCCTAAACCAAAACCTTGTTCTATGGCACTTCTCTCTCTCCAATAAGAGGCAAGGCCTGTAAGCGCTTCCTAACCGAGGATGCTGAAGGAGGCAGGCTGTTGTGGACAGGACACAAGACACATGGGTTCAGTGGGCGTCACAGCAGGAAGCCTAGAGAGTGAAGGTCGTGGGACTGGGCCACCTTCAGCTGGTGCTGAGTGATGGCAGTTGGTGCCACAGGCCCTCCCCCTTGAGCATTTCTGATTCTGATTCCATTCTAAAGACGGAACCAAAGAAGAGCAGCCTAGGGACCCGTAGTCAGAAAACTGCATGATGGCGGCTGGACAGGAACTGATGGTTGAATGCATGGTGCTGGGCACTGGGAACACATAGGGTGGGCTGAGGAGTGGAGGCAGGTGCCTCCCATTCGGGACAGAGACAGGTACCCATCCCTGAGTAAATCACCCCGCTGTGACCCCAACTGAGAGAGTGCCAAGACAGACCATCGAACATCCTCTCCCCTGGGGGCCCCAGGAGCACCCACCACATATCACACATCCCCACACCAGACCCAAGTCACTAGGCAGGAAGTCCTTCGTCCTAAGGTATAGCTGCACACGCCAACTGCCCGTTATCCGCATACTTGTGCCTTGCTTCTTCCAGTCTCTGGGTTTTGTATTTCTCTGCTGCCTAGTAAGCCATTTCCATGTTTATGCAACTAATGAATTCATTTTCAAGGTCCAGTTCTGCGGTCGCCTCCCCTTCAAAGACATGTTTGACTCCTCTAGTCAGAGGTAAGGTCTCCTTTGGGTTCTCCCACCTCATCTCATCATCTCACCTGGACCTCTGCTGATGCAGCGAGAGGTGACGGAGCCCCTCCCAGGGCAGGAGCGCCCTCTGGGATATGGAAAGGGAAAAGCCATGGACTCCGTATGAAGGGAAAGGGCCTCCAGGTCCCACACCTTATGGGCGTCCAGTCTGTGAATTCTTTGAGGGCAATGACCACAGCTTATTCATCTGTTACCTCCAGAGACTAGAAGAGTTCCTGGCACAAAATACATACTCAAAAGTGTGGAATGAATGAGAAACGGATGAAAAATGATTAATGTACCTTCACTCCTTGGTATCTATGACAGGAAAAAGTAGTTATGATCAAAGCCTTTTCGTTGTGTAATTTTTGTCATATCTTATTCGAATGCTAACTTCTGAATCTTTATATACAGCTTGGAAACAGAACTGGATTAACTAAAACTTGAAGACTACTTGGAATTAGTAAGTGGTGTCAAATTTGGACCCTAAATAAAGTTAACTTCTGTCCTGCTGTAGACCAAATTATTCTGCTTCAGGCACTGTCCTGGCTTCTTATCATGATGTCTTCTTAGGACAGTCACTGAAATCCTCCAATCTTCACTTGACCGACCCCTAACGTAGGAAGAAGAGTCATTCAGACTCACAGGTTTGGGGACGGCAGTGCACACCTGGAGCTGGTGCATGTGGCAGGGTGCAGTCATTGAAGCTCTCATTACACCCCCAAGACAGTGCTGTGCTTCCCTCTCATCCGTGCTGACTGTGGTCTTGGGGGATGCCCCGCGTTAAGTATCTGTATCCTAGCTACTCATTAAGAGCAATGGCCTCCTAAATGCCAAAGAAACTCACACTTGATGGCATAGATCACGTGAAACAGTTCTGACACCTGGGCTTTCTACTAAGGAATTACTTCTGGAGATGAAAAGCCTTCGAAAGGCTGAGTTTTAAGAAATTAAAAAGAAACTGTATCTTCATCCTCAGTGAAGATCTCATAAAACTTCGTATTTAATATTCTTATATAATTACTTATTGCCCACCAGACCAGGCTCAGAAAAATTCATGATAGAAATCTGATTTTTTTCAAACTGAAAAACTTTCAGAATTAGTTAAGTATGGTCTGTGTTCAAATTGGATGAGGAAATTCACGACATAAAGTATAAAATCCTCTATTTCCATTTCATTAGGAAATGTTGCCATCGATCTACAGATTCAATGCAATCCTCATCAAAATCCCCAGGTCAATCTTGCGGAAACAGAAAGATCCATCCTAAATTCACATGGAATTTCAAGGGACCGTCCCCAGAAGGTAACACAATATTAAAGAGTAAGAGCAAAGTTGCAAGTTTTATACTTCCTGAGTTGGAAACTTACTACAAGGCTATGGTAATCAGAACTGTGTGGTACTGACATAAAAACAGATCCACAGAGCAATGGAACAGAAAGCCTACAAATAAACCCTTGCATATCTAGCCCAAAGATTTTCAACAAGGGCACCAAGACCATTAAATAGGGAAAGGACAGTCTTTTCAACAAACAGTGTTGAGAAAACTGGGTGTCCACAAAGAATGAAGTTTGACCCTTAACTTACATCATCCAATATCATAAAAGGGTAATATGCAAACTGACCCTAAAGGTGGAATGACCAATTGCTGTGACATGCACTGACCACCAGGGGGCAGACGTTCAATGCAGGAGCTGCCCCCTGGTGGTCAGTGCACTCCCACAGCAGGAGTGCTGCTCCGCTGACTGACCCATCCCGGTGGCAGCCACTCACTCCCTCAGTAGTCCTGCAGGTCCAATCTACAGAGAACGGGTCAGGCATCGATGGACCTGCGCCGCCAGCACAACCCTGAGAGTGCCACTGGCCTCCTGGAAGTTGGCCTCGGGCACCGTGGCTGCTTCCCCTCTCTAGATGCTCCGCAAGAAAGAAACAATATAAACATGGCCTCCAGTTGGCTCCTAACAACAAGCATGAACATGAGGGGGACAGATTCAGATCTCAGGCTGGCAAGGGCATCCCACCACCTGCGGGAGGGCCAATCGCATCCCGTCCCCCTCACCCTCCTCAGGATAGGCACCAGACACACGACTCACAACTGGCAAGCACCACTATGGCGGAGCGAGCCTTTCCTGATTAGGCAGGCACAGTAGGGCCAGGATGAGTGGGAGCAGAGGCAGGAGCAGCAGGCTGCAGTTTCAGCCCAATCTCTGCAAGCCATGCTAAGGGACCCCACCCATGCACAAATTCATGCACCAGGTCTCTAGTATAAATATAACAGCTAATAATGTGAAAGCTATAATGTGAAAGCTAAAATTACAAAACTCTTACAAGAAAATATACAGGAGAATCTTCAATAGCACTGGACTGGGCAATGATTTGTTGAATGTGACACCAAAAGCACAGGCAACAAAATAAAACTAGACCCACTGGACTGTGTAAAAATTAAAAATTTTGTGCATCAATGGACACTACCATTGAATGAAAAGGCAAATCATGCAATGGGAGAAAATATTTATAAATCATATATCTGATGAGGGGTTAATATGCAGAATATAGATAAAAAACCCTATAGCTCAACAACAAAACAACTCAATTAAGGCAAAGGACTTGAGCACAAAATTATCCAAAGACACAGAAATGGTCAAAAAGCATGTGAAAGAAAAGATGTTCAACATCACTAATCATCAGGCAAATGCAAATCAAAACCATATGAGGTACCATTTCACACCCATTAGGATAGATATTAAATGCAAAACAAAACAGAACAGAAAACAACAAGTGTTGGTGAAGATGTGAAGAACTGGAAGCCTTGTACACTACTGGTGAAAATGTAAATGGTACAGCCACTGTGGAAAACAGTATGGCAGTTCCTTAAAAAATTAAAAATAGAATTACCACATGATCAAGCAATTCCACTTGTAGATATATACTCAGTGCTGAAAGCAGGGACTCAACTGAAAACAGGTATCAGTACCTCGTGTTCACAGCAGCATGATTCTACATAGCTATTAGGTGGAAGCAACCCACGTGTGCGTGGACAGACTAGACACACAAAATATGGTCCATCCAGGCAATGGAATGCTATCAGCCTTTAAAAGAAAGGACATACTGACACATGCAATAACATAGGGTGAACCCTGAAGATATACTAAGTGAAATAAGCAATCACAAAAACACAAATACTGTATGATTTCACTCACATAAAGTCCCTAGAATTTGTCACATTCATGGAGATAGAAAGTAGAATGGAGGCTGCCAGAATATGGGTGAGTTGGAAATATGGAGTGACTGCTTAATGGGGAAGAATGACATTTTGGAAGATAAGAAAGTTCTAGAGATAGATGTTGATGATGGCCACACAGATACTGTTGAACTGTACACATAAAAATGATTAAAATGGTATATTTTGTGTTATACATGTTTTACTACAATTTAAATAATACTTAAACCAACACCTTAATAACCTGAAGTTTTGCAAGGAGCACAGCTCCCAAGTTCTACAGTGGCACCAAGGGAGGTTTATCAACAGTAACTGACAGCAATCTGTGAGGACTTATGCTATGCAAATACGGCCCTAGTTAAAGACTGATTGATTTCCTTGACTATAAAATGTTCCCTAAATAGAACTAAGTGTAGAAATAGAGACCTGATTTTAGAGGAGCTTCTGTACAATGGCCAGAGGGGGAACAGACCTACCCCTATGACTTCCTGTGAAGTTATTTCTGGGTGATGCCATTGGATAACAGAAGGCTACTCGAGTCTGTGTTTAGAAATGGATTACAAAATCTGACTTTATGTTGAGTTTATTTATTAAAATTAAGGGACATTGTGCTCTTTGGCAAATAAAAAACCCACCATTTGCAAACCCATCTTTACATTTTTTCAAAGTAAGGTATTTTAAGGTAAATAGACAAGACATCTGTCTGCATGGAGCAGAACATGGGATCCTTACCTTTAGGTGTCTCCTCGGGTAGCCATACGGATGTGGGACCCACCGGAACCTTTCTTGATGGGATGTTGTTGAGAATTTTAAAGAGAGAAACACTTGATTGGATTCGATAGCTACATTTTTGTCTCTTCCACCAGATGTGGGTCACTCTAGAGAAAAATAAAGGGCAGAAGAAATGGGGTTGATATTCATAATGAAACAAAATTCCTACATTGGGTCAGTGAGTCTCAGGGAGGTTTGCACTTGAAGACAGTGGCATCTGAATAAGCAGGCTGAGTGGACAGACCCACACAGATGCCACAGGGAGGGATGGTGGAGACCCACCTGGAATCATACCAATTCATTTCTGATAAATGATTCATTATAGAAAACTCCTTTAGAAAACTAAGTCACTGTGATGTAAAACAACACAAAACTGTAAAACTATTCTTATAAATCTAGGTGTAAGAGTTAGTTTGTGACTGAGTCCAGGAAGTATGAAGTATCTAGAGGGTAATTAGAGAAGCACATGTATGTGTCTGCACACGCACAGCTGTGTCACCAGCAGGTTGCTGTTTGTCTTTATGTCTGTTTCTCCACTATGAAGACAGTAAGTAAGCTGTCGCCCTTCCATCAAAATACTTTAGAGCATGTTAGTTGCTAACTTAAAAAAACCTTCATAATTTAGAACTTTGTTAAAACTATAAAGCATGGGGCTGAAGAAAAACAGATTTGCTGTTTCCCTTCCTTCTTTCACTCCCTTTTTTTTCTCCACCTTTTGCTTTTCCCCTAAATTTTTTCCAAATGATGAGACAGAATTTCCCAGACTGATACATGTAAGTACTTCTCAATATGTATTATAACTGGATTACCTTTATTCTCATTATGTTAAAAATCTTTGATATAATTTTCACTATTATTGTTTTTAAATTTATCTTTATTGTTGAAAGTATTACAGATATCCCCTTCCCCTATTTATACCCTGTACCCACTTATTTTTTAAATTTATATATATTTATAATAAAATATTTTTATTGATTTTTAAAGAGAGAGGAGAGAGAGAGAGAGAGAGAGAGAGACACATCATTGGCTGCTTCCTGTGTGCCCCCTACTGGGGATCAAACCTGCAACCCAGGTATGTGCCCTGACAGGGAATCAAACCATCAACTTCTCAGTGTATGAGACGACGCCCAACCAACTGAGCCACACTGGCTAGGTCTTAATTTACGTTTTAAGTATCAGAGAAATAGGTGATCTGCAATTCAGGAAATCTGAGCTGCTAGAGATCATTTCTAGGCAAATGCACTCCTTGTTAATTGGTATTATTTTCCATGTTTCTCACGCTTCCTGTTCTCACTAATGGCTCGTTGTGAACACAGGCTCAGACAGCGCAGAGCTCTGCACTGAGGAGAGCTCAGCACTGCTGAGTGGCCATGGGAGCCTCGGGGCCCAAGGTCCAGCTGAGTGACAGGCCTGAGCACCCCACTGACCTCTAGTTCTCACCCAAACCACCCACAAGCTGGAATCCCATCTGCAGTCCCTCAAAGCGGTTCTGATGGAAACAAACATTTATTTATTTCACCAGCTTTATATACAGGCATTGAAACAGCCGTGTTTAGCAGCCCTGTTAACATGGACTTTCTGCAACAACCCTGAAACCCCTGGGAAGTTGGTCAACTGCTGCAGGAACTCGCGGCCAGCAGGGAGTGAGCACCTGTCAGTCAGTCAGCAAAGGCCAGGTCACCTGAAGGAAGGCGGGGAAGAGGCTGCTGCTCCCGTCCTCTCCCTCCCCGCCACACCCCCAGACTCCAGGGCTCCGGGAAGACTTTTCCACCAATTCCAGACCACCTGTGGCCTGCAAGGTTACCATTATCAGCCCTCAAGATGAACAACAGGAAGTACCAATTTTTAAAAAACATAATATGCATCTCATCAAAGCCATACATACTCACAGTTTAAGGGTCAAATAGCGCTACAGGGCTTGTTATGAAAAATGGGGCTCCTCAAATATCACCTGTTCTATTTCCAGCTCCCCCATTGGGACTTTTAATGTTTTGAAAAAATCCCACATGTGTATGACAGTTCTAGTAGTTGCCAATGCTAGACCACAGGTTTTCAGTTGGGATCAACTGTGTGTAAACTCAACTTTAATCTTTTTGGTTGGAGCACATGAAATACTTTTGTGCGTTTTCAGGGTAAATATATTATTACTATACAAAGCACAAGGATGTCAAGAGGATAATTACTGTCACATTCCTGGGGGTGACTAACAGTGTCTTTGCTCAGAGCAGAGACTTGAACATATTTATCGGGTAGTTTTTCATCTCTTTTCACACAATAATGCATAAAATCCTGAATAACTATTTTTTCTTCATTCACAATTTTTATTTCTGCAATTAACTTTTGTATTTTTAAAGTTGATTGGTCTTTAAAAAACTGAGTGCTTCTTACTCCCTATCCAACCCCTACCCCCAGGGAAGGAGCAATGTGGAGCAGCTGAAATACTAGTAGATTCCCAGCCCTCACCCCTGCACACACACCACAGAATGGCAGCCCCTCAAGTTTACCTGATCTAGGTTCTGAATTCTGACCCTCAGCAAGTGACACACAAATGCCATGGGAATCACAAAAGGAAGCTAGTCACTGGTTTCAGTTTCTGAGAACCTTAAGGTTCTTCAGATGAACCTTAGACAAGATGGAGCACAGGAAATGGCCAACAGGGCTATGTAAGCAGATACAGGTATTTCCTTTTAAGTAAAATACATACATTTCGGAGAAGCTTGTTGAAAAATAATTTTTCCAATTAAATTACTTTTCCCCATTACCTTTCATTATAAAATACTAGAGGCCTGGTGCACAAAAATTTATGCACTGGGGGGCGGGCGGGGTCCCTCAGCCTGGCCTGTGCCCTCTTGCAGTCTGGGAATCCTTGGGGGATGTCTACCTGCTGGCTTAGGCCCACTCCTCGGGCGATCAGGCCTAACTAAGCTGGCAGTAAGACATCCCTCTAGGAGCCTGGGAACCCTCAGAGGATGTCCACTTGCCAGCGGGGAGCATTCCTAAGCTGCAGTCGGACGCCCTTAGCGCTGCTGAAGAGGCAGGAGAGGCTCCCACCACCACCGCTGTACTGGCAGCCGTCAGCCTGGCTTGTGGCTGAGCAGAGCTCCTCCTGTGGGAGTGCACTGACCACCAGGGACAGCTCCTGCATTGAGCATCTGCCCACTGGTGGTCTGTGTGTCACAGTGACCAGTCATTCCCAGTTGTTCTGATGTTAGGGTCAATTTGCATATTACCCTTTTATTATATAGGATTAATAGGATGAAATGATTTAGATTAAAGTATTTGACTGTTGAATACAATAGAATCAAAATTAAGAAAGAAATTCATCAACTTATAGTAACCTCATCAAATTATTGTAACAGCCACGATATTCAAATAAACGGTTAACACAAATTCTTTAACAATTAAAACCGTTAAATGCATGTTTGTTTACTTCAAGACATAAATTATTTAATTATTCAAGTTAAACTTAAAACCCTAATGGGAGAAATAAAGAATGAGAAGAATAACTGGAAATGTATATATTGCTTCTTATTAAAAAGACCAAATACAGCAGAAATGACAATAATTCCCAAGAAAATATTTATAGATTTTTATGCAAAACCAAGATCCTAAATGAATACATTATAGACTCTGACAAACTCACAGGGATAATTCATCTAGAAGGATAAGCTAGCAAGAATACTGTTCTTATAAAAAAGATAATTATAATAGCTTGCTAGTCAGATTTTAAAATACGATTTATAGGACCAATTATCAATCAGCTACTGGGTTAAAGTAAGGAAAATTGGCCAGGGGCTTGGAACAGTGATTCTAACCTAAGTACTTAAGATCCCAGCAAACAAAGCAGCAACCATACTGCATCTGTGGCTTACAGCGAGTTTACTGTCAACTAAGACGCCCAGTGTTCTTCACATACAGGATTATCTACCCAATTTCCAATTCTCTATTTGGTTAAAGGGTAACTTTCAAAATAAGGCGAAATCATGATTCTTATATAATACTAGCTGTACCTGGCCACGTGTTGCTGTGCCTCAGTCTGGTTAATGAAAAAGAAAGAAAAGAGAAAGAGCATGTTTCTAATATGTTTAATTGCACAATGCTTGTGGGTACACAATGTGCCCTCTTGGGCGGTTGCCCCTGGCACACTGTCACCCCCACCCTGCCGGGCTGGTCTAGCCTCGCACACGTGTGCCTCTGCAGCCCGGCGCCTCCCAGCGCCAGCCTGCACCCCTGCTCCCCATACCTCACGCCCCGTGCCCAAAGCGGCCCGGCACTCCCAACTCCCTCCGGCAGGGTCCCTCGCCCAGCTGCCCAAATGCCGGAGGAAAAAGGAGCAGAGGAAGCTCCCCCGCCCTCGCCCGCCACACTCCCTGTGAGCTCTCAGCAGCCCGCATGGGGGGGGGGGCGTACCACGGCAGCCACCTGTGCCCTGAGCCCCAGCCCAGCCCCGACCCTTTTCATCTGCTTCCACAACAGTGTCAACGGACTTGTATTTGACTGCCTGGCTTTGAATGTTAGACTGAATAATATTGTTTAAGTTCATAGCATGTGTTGCTTTTACGTCCAACAGATGGCGCTGTTTTTTAAAAAAAGCATGTTTTTTCAAAAAAAGCATGTTTTTACCTGTCACAGGTGTGACAGCTATATAATGTAGGTATATAAAAACATGCACGCATTCGAGTGCAACGTTGTGTCAAAATTTCAAAGCTATCAGTGAAGAACTTTTGGAGATATGAGATTTTGAACAAATGAACATTTACATTTTTATTTATATAGATAAAATGAACACACATTAAAGATTTTTTAAACTCATTATCTAATGAGGAAACCAAGCAGATGCTGCTACCCTTTCAAAGGAAAATTCCAAGAACAGACCCATGAATAGATTAGGAATACTGAAATGAATTTGCAAACAGATGCAAAACTGGCAAATCCACAGTGTCAGTTGAGCTTCCACCAGACACAATGTGTTTTCAAGCCTATAGGACAGCACTGTTCTGCATCACTACAGGCTGTCCACCCTTCCATCAGCTCAAACAGCTCAAAGGCAGTGAAAGGTGCAGAATCTCCAGAGAATCATGATCAGAGAAGCCAGAAGGCTGTCCCCTAAATAATGCAGTTTGCTACTGAAGCACAAATTTTCCTCTATGATCTGCACAGTTGTTTCTTTTTTGTACTAAAGACTTTCACACTTGTGTTTATTGATCCCATATTGATAGATTGCCTATCATCATCCCCATTCCTCCCAGCTTTACACACACACACACCCACACGCACAGGACCAGGATGCAACTCTAAACCTCCACTTCCTGAAACACTGCAACTCAGAGAGAAGCACCTTTGCTCCTTCCACCTCCCCGCCCCCCACACACACTCTGTAGGTTCCATGGAAGACCTTCAGCTGGGGAGGCAGTCAGAAGAGAGTGAGACAGGATGGTCAGTTAGATGAAGATTGGCATTTATCATCAGCAGTGGCTCCACGGGAGGACATTTCTGCTTCTGAGGCAAGTTTTAGGTATGACTTTGAACCCATGCCCTGGCCTATCCCCCTGTCACAGCCATGCCTGTGGAGCTGCCTTACAAGTCAGAGTGCTAAGTGTTTTGCCTCTCAAACGAAATGCAGTGTGTACAAATAACCTCAAGAAGTAAATATGTAACCTTTAATAAAAATGTTAGTGCTGTCAACACTGGGGAGGTAAGATCTTTACAGTTTGTGGAATTAATCACCTTAAATGATCAGAAAAGCCCCCAACATATTCTAAGGGCTCTGAGACCCCCTCCAGGGCTCCTGGAGCTGGCACACAGCCAGGCCACAGTTCCACCGAAGGTGACAAGTTGATGAATTTTAGAAAACAGCTTTTGACTTTCAAGTTAGCTCTGAAAGCTCACTTTCTTGTCTTCTTTTCTAATGTTATTTTCACGTGGGATGAAGATGTTCCTAAAACGTTACTAAACTGGCCAAATCTATCACTTCTGATTATGATTTACTTTTCTGGTTAAGATACTGAGAGTGGTTTTTGTTTTGAAGGCAAACACCTGTGTTCTTTCTGCCTGTCAGGGCTGTGAAAGGGGAGTTGAGAAACAGTCACTAACAGATTAGCACTTCTGCCCTAGCTGGCGACTAGGAGGAAAAGACCTCCCTCTAGGAATGGAAACTCCACCTTCTACACCCACCCAGGCTGCTGCTCACCTCACCATCTTTCAAAAGTGATAGGGAAAAGCTAATTTGAGCAAGAGAGACGGGCCCACCCACCCACCCCATTTCTGCCTAACCTTCCATGCTTTGACCCTCCCGCTCCCCCGCTGGGTGTAGAGTGCTGGGTGGCAGGAGCACTCAGGTAGCTCCCAATCTTGTTGGGAGTGAGTCCTGAAGGGATGATGTGAGGAGACTGGAAAGTTCTGAGAGAAATCTGGCTCAATATGGGTATATGTTACTTTTCTCGCATCTTCCTGGGATTGATGGACACCCATTTTCTTTACTCTGCGAACTGTTGGTGGGACACGTGCCTACCTGTGGTGTTAACTATGCCACACAATGCACAGATCTTCCAACACTTCCTCAAATCTCAAACACTGAGATAGCCAAACATCAACTATAAGAATTCATTAGCAGGAAATTAATGATACAAATATTGGTTTTAAGAAAAAGGCAGAAGCAACATGCATGAAAGGAGTCCCGGACATCCTGGTTTCACCTACATGATGATTCCCTGTGTCCTTGGAAAAGTCATGTCACACTTGCTGCAGCCTTCATATGTAGTGAATGTCTATGACCATACTTTATCTGCATTCCTGAGTTTTGAAGATCAAATGAGACAAAAATAATGCAAACACTTCAGAAAGTAAAAAATGATGCTCATGCAACGTAAGAGTAATTGATACTAGTGCTGACGTTAATATGAATGCTGTGGGATAAGAAGATGTGGGCTGCCTGGCCAGCGTGGCTCAGTGGTTGAGCGTTGACCTAGGAACCAGGAGGTCTTGGTTCGATTCCTGATCAGGGCACAGGCCCAGGTTGCAGCCTGGATCCCCAGTGTAGAGC
The DNA here is from genome assembly GCA_004026665.1 of Murina feae. Taxonomy (NCBI): domain Eukaryota; kingdom Metazoa; phylum Chordata; class Mammalia; order Chiroptera; family Vespertilionidae; genus Murina; species Murina feae. Next base: position 42,458 of record PVJC01006285.1, on the reverse strand, counting down.
ACGCAAGAGGTAGTAGATCAATGATTCTCTCAACAGTGATGTTTCTATCTCTCCCTCTCCCTTCTCTGAAATCAATAAAAATCTATTTTAAAAAAGATGTGGGCTAAAGTTTAAAAAAATAAGAGAGTAGTACATTAGAATTCAATGCACAGAAAAATCCTGATCCTGCCATGACTTTTTGATTTATGCCATGGAAATAAAAATGTTAATATGTAATAAAACCTTATAAATCCTGAGTAATTGGGGAAAAGCCAATTTGAATTTCTGAAAGGTTTTCAGAGAAATGTAGTTATATTACTTAAATGCATATGGTAATATAAACTACTGGTTAATAAAACCGCCATGCAGATCTCCATTAATCTAATCTAATCTAATCTAATCTAATCTAATAATTAGATTAGGATGATGCTTAACCATCACTGATTCATTAATTCAAGCAAATGCCCACCAAGTCTCCAGGCCCTGAGGATAAACACTGGAGCAAGGTTCTGACCCTCAACTAACCTTACCAAGTTTACTGTCTAGTGGGCAAGCCTGACAAATCATTTATACTAGTATAAACTGACCTACTATAAATGGGTCACTCCCACACAATACTACAGATATTGTCCGATGGAGGAGGCACCGGAGGCTCTGGGCTCACACTGAAGGACAATTCCTCAGTTGTTGAGGTGAGGAAAGACTTCCCGTGAGAAGTAACACCTGTGTTGAGACCTAAGGGATAAACTGGAATAAGCCAAAAAAGGGGGCACAGTATCTTAACTTTTGTCCTAAGGAAGGTTTCCCAGTGTGTCATCGGAGATGACAGAATTTGCACCATGAAATTCATGCTGGCTGGAGTGTGAAGAATTGACAGGGAGAGGAAGGTCTGGAGGAAGGCAGATTATAAGGAGGCTGGTATAGCAGCCCAGGCAGGAGGGAGCAGAGCCTCACATGGCACCAGCAGTGAGAATGCAGGTGTCAAAGGTCAGAACGCCATGCAGCTGCTGGTGACAAGGGGTGGGGTTTTAGTTTGCACTGTTTGGTTCTGAAATAAACCTAGGACTTCCAGGCAGAGACTTGTGTTGTGACAGGAAGATGGATATACAGAATCACAAATGCAGATTTTAACATGTGGGTTCCAGGACATAGCATCAGTTCCTCAAAAGAGGTTTGTGTCACGCTTCCCTGAGAAGATCAGCACAATTCTCATCCAGAAGACACATTCTTTGAAACCTGCCCTGCGCTGGCTCCCAGGATAGTGTTTGGTGATTTCCCTTTTGTGAATCTCTGAGGCACTGGTTCTCCTGCTGCCTCTTACAGAGTGATGCTCTCTGAGGGTCATGGCCTCTGTAAAATCTTCTCATTCTCCTGGGGCAATGGCCGCACTTCTCAGGGCTCTGCCTGCCACCTCCATATGGACAGTAGTTCTCAAGTGCGTCCTGAGCACTTCAATACATTTCACACTGTGAACCCAAATGTCTAAACTGATCTACTCAGGATATCTGCTGAGCTCCTCACAGTCGCCATGTTCACCCCTGAGCTAATCGTTACTTCACTGCCCCTCCCACTGCAGGCACTCTTCCCGGGCTCAGTTCTAAGAAGGACAAATGCAGGCAATGTGACAGTCACTCTTTCTTCATCTTCACTCTCTAGATCTAACGAGTATTTCTCTAAACCATCCCATCTTCTTTGTGCCCCCACTGCTGCCTAGTCCCAGCCCTCATTTTCTCTCAATGACACGAGCACACACTATCTACATGAGCACTCCCCACCTCTGTGTTACCTGTCTTAAAGTCGCCCTCCATAAAGACATCAACATTATAATCAAATTTCTCCTATTTTAAACTCCTTCTCTGGGTTCCCGCTGACTACAAAAACCAATCCATCCATCCATCCATCCAACCATGCATCCACTCCATCCACCTACCCATCCATCCATCATCTAGCCACCCATTCATCCCTCCCTCCATCCATCCACCCATCCATCTACCCATTCATCCATCCATCATCTACTCATTCATCCCTCCATCCACACTCTTTGGCTTACTGTCCAAGCTTCTCCAGCCTCCACCTCTGGCCTCTGCTTGTTTGGATAACATACATAGTGATGTTTACCGAGTGCAGCCCCTGACACTCCATTGTCCTAACCTCTTTGTTCCCATGCCTATGTTTTTCCCCCCTTTTGTAATGTTCCTTTGTTCTCCCTTCATGGCATTACCAAAACAACAGCAAATGCTGGCAACACTCAATGCCTAAGGCTGTGATTTCAGACGGGCAAACAGAAGCCTGACTAGGAATTTAAAAGGAAACCCTAGAGAAACCCTGGAGAAATGTTGTGGGTGCATGTCCAGGAAAGAAGTAGCCACTCATCTCTGGGTAATCTTGAGGCCCTGAGCAAGTAGAGACTGAGGGTAGGGCTGTTCTGTAAAAGGCCTGAAGTGTAAGGCACACCTTCTCACATAGCTCCCTCGGCGCAGGGTAGAAGGTATTCACACAATGTTTTAGGAAAATCTGAGCCATCTACTAATATATACTGATCAGGTGTGACACCTAGGAAGCCAGGCATAAAAACAAATGCGAATAAACAAAAAAAAAACAAACTCCAAGAACTTAAACAAAAAAATAGCCAAGAACTCAGTGGCCACACATTGCCTTCTGTATTTGATATACAGAAGGTACAGAATTTAATGAAACAAATGCAAGGTATATAAACTAAAAACTACAAAATATTGTTTCAAGATATAAAAGATGTTCCTGTTCCTGTATGAGAAGATTTAATACTGTTAATAGAGTAATCCTGCCCCCAGAGATCTATAGATTCAGTGCAGTCTCTTGTTAACAGCCGGCTGTTTTTTAAATGAAATTAAGTTGATTTTTGAGGTTCACATGGAAAAGCAAGAATCCAGAATAAGGAAAACAATCCTGAAAAAAAAAAGCAGAGCTGGAGAGGTCAAACTCCCTAATTTCAAGGCCAATTTCAAGAAGAAACAGAGAGAAGGAAGCAATAGCCAAGGCAGTGCGGTGCTGGTCAAGGACAGACATGCAGATCCATGGTACAGACGTGAGAACCCAAAACAGTCGTGGTGCTGGAGCAACTGAATATCCACATGCAAAGGAATGAATCACACTACATACAAAAATGGACTCAAAATGAATCACAGATTTAAGTATAGAGACTTAAAACTATAAAACTTCTGGAAATACACATATAAGGAAAACTTCATGACCTTGGGCTAGGCAATGGTATCTTAAAAACACCACCAAAAATACAAGCAAAAATATTCGTAAGTTATACCTCATCAGAACTAAAAACTTTTGTGTGACAAAGGACACCATCAAGAAGGTGAAAAAGCAGCACAGAGTGGGGAAAATAATTGCAAATCTTACACTAGACAAAGGACTTGTATCCAAAATATGAAATCATTCTTTCATGCAAAATTAAAAAGACAACCCAATATAAAAATGAGCAAAGCATTTGAATGGACATTTCTCTGTAAGACAGACAAATGACCAATAATCCCATGAAAACATGCTACACATCAGCGGTCATCAGATAAAATATACATGAAAACCACAATGAGGTATCACTTTACAGTCATTAGGAGAGCTATTATAATTATATATATGAAAGAAAAATAACCAATGATGGTAAGGATGTAGAGAAATCAGAACCTTCATACACTGCAATGTGAGAATGTAAATATTGTAGCTGCTTTGGTTGAGACTTGGCAGTTTCTAAACAATGCTAAACATAGAATTAACATGACAAGACAATTTCACTTCCACCCAAGATAAATGAAAACATATCCACACATAAACTTGTACCTATATGTTCATAGAAGCACTTTTCATAATAGCCCAAATACGGAAAAAACTTAAAACTTCCATCAAATGATGAATGCATAAATGAATGTAGTATATGCATATAATGTAACACTACTCATCCATAAGAAGGGATGATGCTCTGGTACAGTAATCTATGGATAAACCTTGGAAACTATTGCTAAATGAAAAAAGCCAATCACACACAAACTCACATCGTTTGATTCCATTTATGTGACGTGTTCCAAACAAGCCAATCCGGAGAGACAGGAAGTAGGTGAGTGGTGTCCATGGACGGGGGGGAAGTGACTGCTAATGGGTGGTGCTGAAAAGTGCTAACACTGGACTTTACGGTGAGCACTGCACAGCTCTACGGATACACCAAAACCCCAAGTAACACTCTCACTGGGTGAATCGTTATATTGAGAACTGAAATAAGTCTCTCAATGAAGGCATGAAAATAGGGTTTCCTTCAGAGAGAGAGAGAGAGAGAGATTGAATGAAGCGGGCTCTTTCTCCTGTCAGTGGCACCTTCAGTGCTGGATTCTAAAAGTCACCAACAGGCGTGGAATGCACCAGGAGTGGAAAGTGGTTCTCCATCTTCACCTCCCACCTGCCAACGGCCCTCAGGAACTCTCTGTGTGACCCACGGCGGGTGGCCTGAACAAGCTGCTTCCTCAATGGTGCTGATGTAACTACTGATGAATTCAATGTGGTGGCACCTTAAAGCCAAGCAGCTCTTTCCTGTTTGTAATTAAATTAATGCATATGGCTCCCTGGCTTCCTGCTGGCCATTTGTTTGTTTATTCACTCCTTCATTCACCCAAGCATTGAGTTACATATAAATACCTATGGAGCTCTGCACTATTTCACGAGTGGAGGTCTCTGGAAAAGATTCAGGAAACCACAAGTCCAGTCTCAGAGGCTTGGAGATGCTTCTCAAACTCTTTCCCCTTTAATCTCTTCAAATGTAAAATTGGGTGATGGTCAACGGATGACAGCATCTATTAACTGGCATGTTGTGAGGATATGATACCATCAACACCCCCCTCCCCCCAACACTAAAGTGACCAGATTTTAACATTGGTAAAGTGGGACACCACTGACTAAGGGGGTTCTTTTTTATTTTTTTACTAGAGTCCCGGTGCAAAAAAATTTGTGCACCCGGGGGAGGGGGGTTGCCTCATCCCAGCCTGTGCCCACTTACAGTCTGGGACCCCTTGGAGGATGTCCACCTGCTGGCTAAGGCCCGCTCCCCAGGTGATTGGGCCTAAACTGTCAGTCAGACATCCCTCTGGCAGCCCAGGAACGCTTGGGGGATGTCCACTTGCCAATGGGGAGCATGCCTAAGCTGCAGTAGGACATCCTTAGCACTGCTGAGGAAGCAGGAGAGGCTCGCACCACCACCGCTGTACTGGCAGCCATCAGCCTGGCTTGAGGCTGAACAGAGCTTCCCCCTTTGGGAGTGCACTGACCACCAGCGACAGCTCCTATATTGAGCATCTGCCCCCTGGTAGTCAGTGTAATTCATAGTGACCAGTCATTCCCACTGGTTCTGCTGTTAGCGTCAATTTGCATATTATCCTTTTATTATATAGGATTACTTAAAATATTACAAAGAGTAGTACATATGTCTCTTTCCAAAAATCGGGACTTTTTTAAAATGCCGCGGGATGCGAGACAAATTGTTAAAAATCGAGACTGTCCCGCCAAAAGTGGGACGTCTGGTCACCTTACCCAACATGCACACCCATGCATACATGTATACACGACATAGTAAATACCCAGGGTTTTGTTACAAATGAAGAAACTGAGGCCCATGGACTTGATTCAGTTCTCAAGCTTTCAGAGGAAGCATCATGCTGGACTGAACCAAGTGTTGTCTAACTTTGTGGAGATGTGTGAGATAACTCAAATTCACTTGTTAATCTTTTAAAGAGCCATTTAAAACATTCTCATTTTTTCAGGTTTTACATCAGCAAATAGTAGGGCTGTGCATAAATACTACATCAGTCACCACGTTTCCTGTTAAAGCAGACACCCCGTTAGAAATCCTAACCAGGGCTCTGCTGCCATTAGAATGTTTGTTTCCTTTTAGAAATAGCTATAACACCATTTTATAATGTATCACAGGAAAAGAATGTTCCCCAAACGTAGCATATAACAGCTTAGCATTTCTATTAATAGGATTATCACGTGAAAATGCTCAGTGGCACTCACAATCAATAGTCCCCTATGAGGGGCAGAGTTCCAGAGATAATGCAACCATTTCATCATAATGCTGTTCACACAGCACTGGTTCACACGGGGCTCGGACTTTTTAAATCTTTCATGAAACAAGGCAACCTTTCTGGGTTTCCTGGATGGAAAGTGAAGATCACTTCATGGTGAGGAATAAAATCAGTGGCTTCCAGATGTGCCGTGTAGCATGCACTCCACAGCCTCCTCCCTAGGAATTCTCTCCTGGCCCAAGACCCAGAGCCCAGCAGAAGAGCTCAGGACAGGCTGTGGTGGGCACCATGCAAATGAGCCTTGCCCTCCTCTGATCAGGATGCAGTCGGTGGTCTGACTGAGCCTCTCAGAGAGAATGATTGCTTAGCAGGGACCCCAACAGTGAGTCATTATGAGAACTCAGGGTCCTGGGTGGTAACCCAGCTAGAATGACCCTGTGATTGCTTTTAGGGGTAATGGAGGTGTCGTCTTGAGTTTTCACACAACACACTCTAAGCCAGTTGGAATATTGCTTTGAAGAAATTTCTGCCATACCCAACTTCTGGCACTTTCTCAACCCTGTAAGGCGGTGATGCTCACAGACACCAATCCTCACTTACCTCTGGTCTGAGGAGCAATCCATTGATTGATGCCAACCAATGAGATTTCCTGCTAGGCAGTATGGTTGCAGCTGGGAACCGGTATGTATGAGGGACTGCCACAAGCAGCAGCGACCTGACACCTGCCCTTACCTTTCCTGGGTGGCAGGCCTCACCCACAACACAGCCTGACGCTGGTGAACTCACCACCCGAACAGTAACTCCATTCGACCCTGCACTTTGGACCACCTTTCCTGCAAGGCAGTCACTCCTCGCAGCCGGTGGTTTAGCCAGAACCTGAAATCCCAACGTTCTGAGATTTCAGAGTGCGGAGCGGAGTGGACACTCTGGGGGAGGAGAGGCTGGACTTGGAAAGAAGAGCAGCAGCTCAGGAAACGCAAGTGCTAGGGAGAGGCAGGGTCATCACCAAGAAGCTAAGTTGATGACCCTGCTCCCATGCCACCACCTCCCTGTGCCAGGACCCCGTGCTGACCCTCCCATGCCATTCTCTCCCACACACATTTGTACCTGGAGTAAGCACATCCCAGCTCCTCTGGCAGCTCCACTCTGCAGCATCATCTCCTGGCCACGCCCCACGCAGCACAGAGGGCACGGTGGGAGATTTCATCAACTACTTGGAGCAGCACACAACTTAAAACTTGTGAATTGTTTATTTTTGGAGATTTCCAATGAATATTTTTTTCTACCACAGGTGACCGGAGTAACTGAAACTGGGGATCAGGAGGGACTACCGTGCACCCACGGGGCTATTTTGTGAGGAAGTGAGTGGGCTTGTAAGGAACAGAAAGCTGTGTCCTGCCCTTAAAGAAGTGGTGGGCACCCACTGCCGCATCTTTAATGACCCCACCTCCAGGTGCTCATGCCACTGGGAGTGCCTGTCCTCAGTGTGACTGGACTGAATGGCTGCTGATAAAGAAGGTAAAATGGTGAGCAGCGAGGGGATCCCCCTTCCCAGACAAGGCTACAAACACTCTACATGCCCACTTGCTAGGATTGCCAACTCTCCTCACACGCTTGCTGTACTGGGCTACTAGGCAAGGAACAGATAGCGCCTTCAGTCAACAGCCAGCAAAGAGCTGAGTCCTTGCTCCAACAGCCTGCGAAAAACTAAGCCTGTCAACGCCTCCTGAGTGAGCTGGGAAGTAGATTTTGTTCCAGTGGAACCTTGTAATGACTATGGCACCAACTGATATCATGAGGTCAGAAAGAAAAGATACTGGCCCTAGCCCTTTGGCTCCGTGAATAGAGCGTCAGCCTGAGGACTGAAGGGTCCCAGGCTTGATTCCGGTCAAGGGCACATGCCTGGGTTGCAGGTTGCAGGCTTGATCCCCAGTAGGGGGCATTCAGGAGGCAGCCAATCCATGATTCTCTTTCATCATTGATGTTTCTATCTCTCTCTGCCTCTTCTTTCCTCTCTAAAGTCCACACACACACACACACACACACACACACACACACACACACAAAGGGCCCGGTACACAAAAATTTGTGCACTCGGGAGTTCCCTCAGCCTGGCCTGTGCCCTCTCACAGTCTGGGACCACTCTGGGGATGTCCACCTACTGGCGTGCCTGACCAGCCTGGGTGAGGGGCTGATGGCTGTTTGCAAACTGGCCAAGTCCCCCAGTGGGATCCCTCACCCCATTGGGGTGTGGCCAGCCTGGGTGAGGAGCTGAGGGGCATTTTCAGGCTGCCCACAGTCCCTTCAGGTTTTGGGTTCCTACTGGGGTACCTGGCCAGCCTGGATGAGGAGCTGAGGGGCATTTGCAGGCTGCCCACAGTCCCTTCAGGTTTTGGGTCCCTACTGGGGTACCTGGCCAGCCTGGGTGAGGGGCTGATGGCTGTTTGCAAACTGGCCAAGCCCCCCAGTGGGGACCCTCACCCCATTGGGGTGTGGCCAGCATGGGTGATGGGCTGAGGGGAGTTTTCAGGCTGCCCACAGCTCCCATTGACCCAAAGTCCCAGCAAGGCTGGCTGGAAGCAGGTTCCTGGGGTTTATCTTCTATAATTGATGCACTATTCCTTTAAGCCAAGGCCTAGTAACAAAACCTCCTCTCTGCTTCACCTCGTGGCTTCTATAATGAGACATTATTACCCTTAGTAGTCAGGCCAGGCCTGCTGTTTCCTTCAGCTCCTGAGGCTTCTATAATTGAGACTTTGTTGCAAATATGTTTTGCCTGGAGCTAGGATAAGCCAAGCCGGCCCCAAGCAGTTTCAGTTTCACTCCTGCTGCAATGGAAGCTGCCATTTACTCAGGTCCGTGAGTGGCGGCCTCCATGTTGGCTGGGCTAATTTGCATACAGTTGCTCTGACTGGCTGGTGGGTGTGCATTCCGAAGAGATGGTTAATTTCAATATTACGCTTTTATTAGTTTAGATATACACACACATGCACACATGCGCGCACACACACAGATATACTAGGGACTAGGGGCCTGGTGCACAAAAATTTGTGCACTCAGGGGGGTCCCTCAGCCCGGCCTATGCCCTCTTGCAGCAGTCTGGGACCCCTCAGGGGATGGCCACCTGCTGGCATGCCTGGCCAGCCTGGGTGAGGGGCTGATGGCTGTTTGCAGGCTTCCCAAGCCCCCAGTGGGGACCCTTACCCCATGGGGGTGTGGCCAGCCTGGGTGAGGGGCTGAGGGCCATTTTTAGGCTGCCCACAGTCCCTTGAGGGTTCGGGTCCCTACTGGGGTGCCTGGGAAGCCTGGGTGAGGGGCTGAGGGCTGTTTTTAGGTTTCTGGGGTTTATTTATCTTCTATAATTGAAACTTTGTTACCTTGAGTGGAGGCCTAGGCAAGTAACGAAGTCTCCTGTTTGCTTCAGCTCCATGGCTTCTATAATTGAAACATTGTTGCCTTGAACAGAGGCCCAGCTGGCCTAGGCAGGCAGTCTCCTCCGTTGCAAACAGAAGCCTCCTGTTTGCTCTAGCTCCGTGGCTGCCAGCCGCCATCTTGGCACACAGCCACTCTGATTGCTTGGTGAGCATGGCATAGGTGTCTCAGAGTGATGGTTAATTTGCATATTACTCTTTTATTAGATTAGATACTAGAGGCTAGGTGCACAAAAAATTGTGCACTCGTGGGGCGGGGGAGGGTCCCTCAGTCAGGCCTGTGCCCTCTTGCAGTCTGGGACACCTCCGGGGATGTCCACCTGCTGACATGTCTGGCCAGTCTGTTTGAGGGGCTGATGGCCATTTCAGGCTCCCACAGGCCCTTCAGGATTCGGGTCCCTACTGGGGTGCCTGGCTAAAAGCAGGTATCTGGGATTTATTTAACTCTTATAATTGAAACTTTGTTGCCTTGGTCCCCCACTTGAAGCCTGGGTTGCCCCTGGCAACCCAAGGTCCAGCCCCACAGGTATCTGGGGTTTATCTTCTATAATTGAAACTTTGTAGCCTTGAGTAGAGCTCAGGGCCCACTGGGCCCTGGCTTTCTCCATTGCCCAGGGCAACTCCAGCTCTGTGGCTGCTGCCATCTTAGTTGAGTTAATTTGCATATTTGCTCCTGATTGTTTGGTGGGCGTGGCTTGTGGGTGTAATGGAATGAGGGTCAGTTTGCATATTACTCTTTTATTAGATTAGATGTGTGTGTGTGTTTTAAAAGATATTGAACTAGGATTTATATTTGTCTCACACCATTTCCTATTCACTAAATTATTCTAAGCGGATTATCCAAGAGTGCCTGGAAGGGCCTAGTGGAGTGGGGGGCACTCAGGGCTCTCCCTCTGGAGCGGGGCCTGCCTCCTGGGATGATGGGTGGGTGGATGGGGAGGAGTTTGGGCACTGGAACACTCAGCCGAAAAGGTGCGTCCAGGTCAGTGCTATTGGCTGCTCACTCTGCTCCCTTCTAGATACACTCCCACCAGGAATTGCCTGCCCTGGCTTCCTCCTCACTCTGGCATCAATTCGTTTCTTTACTGTTATTTATTCACTTGGCACACTGTCCAGGTGGGCTATGTTGTCTGTTCTGCCCATCTTTACGGAATACAGCAAACGCTTCTCTTATTGGGAGCAATGGTCCTGATGGAGCGCTCTGTGACACCGGACTGAGCAGCAATGCAACTCCACCTCTAAGGAGGCCTGAACACCAGATGTGGGTGCCTCTGCCTCTCATAAGGACCCCACAGAGGATTGTAGGAGACCCCAAACACCTGGTGACTGCTTGTACCAGAGCTCCAGAGCTGACAGAGGCCTGCACAATGGCACCCTTCCTCACAATGACCAAGGAGGCAGGTTGTGATGCCCACGCCTGGTGTCACCTGCAGCCTAACAGACACAGGGGATGGAATGCAGGGGTCCTGGCTTCACAGGGCCAGGGCTCCTTCAGGTGCACGTATTATTGGGCACACATAATCTATCTATAATAATAAAAGTGTAATATGCAAATCGACAGAATGGCTGAACAGTGGAACGACCTTCCGGACGACTACGTTATGACACCCCCTGGTATCAGGCCAGCCAAGGCGGCTGTGATGTGATTGGTTGGGGAGCCCCACCATTGCCTCGCAGAGGCAGGCCCAAGCTACCACAGTGGACCTGCAGTGGGTGGGCAGGGCCTTCCTCTGCAGGGGAGGATCCATCACAGAGCCCTGTCTGGGTGGGCAGGGCCTACCATATTTTCAGGCGTATAAGACGACCCCCAACTTTTGAGAAGATTTTCCTGAGTTAAAAAGTCTGGACAGAGACCGTATGCGGCACAAAAACGAGCCGACTGGAGACACCTGCAGTCTCCGTCTGGCTCCATTGAAATGAATGGAGTGCAGCCGTTTTTGAGTTCCCCTCACCGTATGTGGCGACCACAGATTTTCCAGTTTGGCTCAGAAGTTTCAGCACCCGCCCTATAAGACAAACCTGGCATATAAGACGACCACCGACTTTTGAGAATATTTTCCTGGGTTAAAAAGTCATCTTAAATGCCGGAAAATACAGTAACTCTTTGGTACAATTGATCATGGGGCTCCTGGACTGCAAGAGGGCACAGACCACGCTGGGGGACCCCTCTACCCCAAGTGCACAAATTTCATGCACTGGGCCTCTAGTATTCTAATAAATAAACAGCCTGATTAATGATACCCTGAGCCTCCTTTCTCATGGACTTTTAACATTATTTACTGTTCAGGAAATAAACAGTGTCTTTTTAACACCATAAATATTTTATACTTTCTAAAGAGTTTGAACATAAAAGAATGTGTGTAGAAACTAAAACCATGTCCACTGTCTCAAGTCACACATGTTGGGACGTAACATCATGTGCCCCACAATCCACGTAAAGTTCACATAAACTGTGTAGACCACCCTGGACCATGAGTGCTGCCATGTTCTAGACCAGCAGGTGATGGGATTCCCTGGGACACTGACAATACCAAGAGGCCTTCTTGGCGTTGGGGCAGGGATTGGGTGCAGTGCTTCGGGGTCTGCTGGCAGAGGCTAGAGAGTCTGCTAACCATCCAACCAAGTCCAGGTCTGCTCCTGTAACAGAGGGGACCTGGCCCACCCACTTCCCACAACACACACAGCCTTGGTCGCCACCAAGGAAAAATGAGTGGAACAGGCCTGGGGTTCAGCTGCGCAGCAGGACAGCAGGGTCCCGCACATCTTCTGTGGGCACCTCCTCCCTGCGGTGACACTAAGGGCATGGCAGCTTCTGAGGGCGGGCACTGGGTCTGCAGGGACAGCACCAGGAGCTGGGTGACTTGCTGAAACTTCATCCCCACCTCCTGAGAGGTGTACCAGGCACTGGCCCAGCTCTGTCCGAAGAGAGCAAACAGTCCACCATCCTTAATGTGAGCACCACTAGCCATCCACTAAGGGCACAGCCACCTGGAGATAGAGACAAGACACTGTAGCCATCACCCTGCTCCTTATGCAGCTCTGCAACCTGCCTCTTTTGCTCACGTCACTTCCCTGAACAGCAGGTTCTCTGGCTGAAATGTTCACACCATGGTGTCAGTCACTGTTGCTGTGTGGCCCACACACCTGCTCGGTTCAATTTCTCAGCGTCTCGAGACCCTCCCTGTGTGTTCCAACCTGTGACCTGTGTATCAGGGAATCATCTCTTCTTCCACCAACAGCACTGACCTGGACGCACCTTTTCGGCTGAGTGTTCCAGTGCCCACACCCCTTGTTTCCACCTGGACAGTGTGCCAAGTGAATAAGTAACGGTAAAGAAATGAATTGATGCCAGAGTGAGGAGGAAGCCAGGGCAGGCAATTCCTGGTGGGAGTGTGTCTAGAAGGGAGCAGAGTGAGCAGCCAACAGCACTGACCTGGAAGCACCTTTTCGGCTGAGTGTTCCAGTGCCCAAACTCCTCCCCACCCACCCACCCACCCAAGATAACCCTGAACCACTGAGTGTCAGTCCCGCTTCCACTGAATGCTTTCACTTTCGAACCACTTTTTTTTTCTCATTTTGAAAAAAAAGTAAGAATAAGAAATTATAAAACCACCAGCTAAAACATAAAAGCCTCTGAAAGGCTCATGGCAAACATCTCAAAATGGAATCTACTCAGGAAAATTAGTGCAAAGGAAAATAAGTGTCTCCAGGCCAACGCGCTACACTTGTGCCGCACACTCAGTGGAAGACCCCCAACCCTCATTTACCCAGGCTTCAAGCTAATTGTTCTGTAGTGTGTGAGAAAGTGCGGTGCAGATATTTACTCATTAAAACCCATTTTGCTTCATTTTAAGCTCTGATTAAAATACTCTAACAAAGAGGGAAAATAGTGTAGCCATTATCTACAACGAACCCAAGTTCATTGTAGATGCTAATCCCCCACCACTGTCCCAGTGAGAGGTCACCTGCGTAGAGCCATGTAGCTGACTTGGGAGTTTTACTATTTTCACAGATGCTAGTAAGACTAGGAATCTTCATTGATTGACACAGATTATTCCCTTTTCTTTTCTTCCAGAAACTCTTGAGTAGGCGGGTTTGCCTATTTGCTTAGATGGGAAGTCAGTGAGAAACAGCAGCCTCTCCCGAGTAGGTCAAGCGTGCAAAGTCTTTTCCACCCTGATTTGAGCCAGATCCCAGCATCAGACAGGAGATAAGGCTTCTCCACACTTTTATCTCAGAGAAGGGGCTGATTGCAGAAGCCGGGAAAGTCTTTCCCAGTCTTTCAATTGAAAGCGTTTGGAGAACAGGGAAGGGTCCACTGCAGAAGCCAGTCTGGGAAAGATGATCCCACAGAGATTCCCAGAGAAGCCTGCCTGGGCTGATATGGAGGACAAGGTCTATGGCAGGGCAGACATCCAGGTGCTCTAGCTGCTGACACCAAGGACAGAGGGGTCTCTCCTCCTCACCGCCTGCTGCCATGTTCATCAGTAACAACTGAGTCTCTGAGAACTAACCCATGTTCACTGGAGAGACAGCTAATGCAAAAGGATAACCCCATCCATGCCCGAGCTAGAGGTCAACTGCATAGAGCCATGCAGCTGAGCTGGGAGTTTTATTATTTAAAACTTAGACAAAAATACTTGAGAAAAAGCAGGGAAGGGGCCTAGCAGGATGGGAGCTCAAAATAATAAATGAGTTTTAAAAAACAATGTTCTAATATTTGTATACATACAGAAGAGATAATTGAATTCACATTTTTATTTACTTATATTAAAATACTAGAGGCCCAGTGCACGAATTTGTGCATGGGTGGGGTCCGGCTGGCTTGCGTTGATCAGGCCCAATGGGCTGGGCTGGCTGGGGGCAGGAGCTGAGGGCAGTTGGCTGGCCAGCCCTGTCCCCTGGCCAATTTCCTGGTTGAACTCCTGGGTGAGGGGATAATCTGCATATTAGCCTTTTATTATATAGGATGGTTGCCTGATAGGATTGTTTCTGGCGATCACCTCCACTGGCCCCCTTTCTGTCCTTGGCATTCACTCTGGCTTTTCTCAACCACTCTATACTCATTAGTCTCTTTAATAAAGTCTGGGCTCAAAACTCATACAAGAAAGTGCAAGTAAAATATTGCCTCATGTTTCCACATTGAAACTAAGACTAGATTAAATGTTGACCTAATAATGTATTTGCCACACTTTGAAAATAAAGAAAAGAAACGTAAGTATAACAGCACCTACACATCCCCCTGGGCACCCGGGCCCACCTGCAGCATGGCCCTCACTTCCCGACTAGTTTTTAGACTAAGTGCTTCTAGGGGCAAGGGTTCCATGCCTTTGGAATAGTGGTCTGGCAACACGACTTGCTGCTCTTTCATAGAGTGGATATGGAATCCCTGTGATCCCATGATTCCTAACCTAATTTGACCGGCATTTTTTGTGTCATGTGCGTATTTCTAATAGGGTGGGAGGCTAGCCTGCTGTTTTCAGAAGGTCAGACTGACAGCCCTGTGCCATGAGCTGCCCATGTGACCACATGCTGGCTGTCCAACCCTGGAGCCCATTTTTAATATATGTAGAATGAAATTCTAATTATAGAATAACTGTGAGTTCTCTCAGACATTAAATCCATCCATCCATTGTCCATCCAGCCATCCAGAGATAGGGTCGTTAAAGACTGAATGTGATGTCAGATGGAATGAGGGTAGGGAGGTGGGTGAAAAGGAGGAAGGAAGAGGTACAAATCGCCAGTTATATAAGGTGACCAGATTTTAACATTGGTAAAGTGGGACACTATTGACAACTTGGCCGCTGAAAACCATATATTCCCTTCCCGTTCTCCCACCGTTCCCTAGCTTGTCGTGCATTCTTTCCAAAAATCGGGACTCTTTTAAAATGCTGCAGGACGCGGGACAAATTGTTAAAAATTGGGACTGTCCCGCCAAAAGCGGGACATCTGGTCACCTTACAGTTATAGCAACATCATGGACATAAGGACAGCACAGGAAAATGGTTTATAATATTGGAATAACCTTGCATGGTTCAGACGGAGTAATGGCTTCCTAAATTACATAAATGTCTAATAACTATGCTGTGCACCTGAAACTAATGTAATGTTTATGTCAACTGTAATTAATTTTTTAAAAGATAATGCATTTAAAGTCCTTCCTATAATGCACTTGGGATCCCACCTGTTCCCTAAACTGTAAAATGCAGCTCTCGAGGAAGCACCTGAGAGAGGGACAGCAGCACCACCTTCCTCCACAGCAGCTCGTGGTCAGGCCTCTCCATTCCAGACTTGTCGGTGGTACCTGACTGCCAGACAAATGAAGCGCACGCTCTTCACCCTGCCCCTGCCTCGGTCTTGGTCTCAGCAACCTCGCTCCTCCCTGCAGTGCTGTCATTCCATTTCCTCTGAATCCCCACAGGCAGGCGCGTGCACCACCGCTGTGCGAGCCTGTGCAGTCATGGCTATGCTGTGGGAGCCCCAGGGTCTCCTCTATAGGGACCTGTCTGTGCAAGATCTGGCAGAGTGACACTGCGTAGATGATCAATAAATGCCTGAATAACACCTCAAATCTGTCATGAGAATTATAATTTATTCATTAGCCTGATACTCACTGATGAAACATATCTATAGTTATTTTTAAATTAAAATTTTATAGGAAAGTTGTTTACATGGTTTAAAACTGGAGAGTAACAGTGATCCATGATGAAAAATCTCTCTCCTCCTCAGTCTCTCATCTGCTAACCCTCAGCCCTGCATACCCATATGTCCTTCTCAGGGTTCCCCCAGAAGTCCCTGCCTGTCCCAACACATGTGTGTGTCCTCCCCTTTGATGACAAAAGGTTGTGGAATATGGATATTCAGATACTTAGTGAACATGCTAGGGAAATGACAGTTCCCAAGCATGGAGCCTCGGCATGCACAGCCCATCTCGGGGTCACGACGGAGCCCACTTCCTGCATCTCAGAAGCCTTCTCCCGGACTGAGGTGAACTGCATCCCCCCTAGTGATAATAGCTCACAGTTTTCCAGGTGAATGTTAGTCAGTATGAGATCCCGGGCATGATAAATATGGGCAGCTTAAAAATAAATTATATTAATATCATATAAGGTCATAAGGTAAAAAAAAACCACCCCACAAAACCTTAAAATCCCTGTACAGAGGAATACATGGTTCACGGAAATGTGATAGCCAGCTTCCGTGTGCTTTGTGCTAATTGAGAATTCCTCACAGCAAAGCCTCTGTTGCTATGGACACCATCCCCAAGAGGAGGTGCAGAAAATTCCTCCACATGTTCACATGTGCCAGAGGAAGGTACGCATTTCCCCATTAATTCTCAAAAAATCTCTGCATGTGGTGACTTATATGTGAGGATTTAGATGTTTGGAGTGGAAATGCCTCACCCATTACTGCAACAACGAAGCCATAAGACAAACATATTCACAATGGCCTCCACATGGCACCCAATTTTAAAAATTAATCACCCCTTTACCAGCCAAAATGAGCTTATCCCTGCCCGTGCCAGGGCCCCCTGCAGGGCTCAATCCTTTCTTATCCTCAAAGTAATGCTGCGGGTCTTGTAACATCCACCAGTGGTGCACATCCCCACGCAGCACATCCTACTCTTTCCGCCTGTCAGCCAGGGTGCCCTGGAGTCCACAACGTGGCCATGATCCTGGGAGGGGATGGCCTCTGAGTGATGGCATAGCCATCAGCCGGCCAGACGACTAGGGAGCCATCTGACACACTGAGTGCTGTGTGTCATGTTAAAGGACCACTTCCTCGTATGGAGTGTCCTCACCACATCTCTTGACAATGCCTCTGTTGTGCACAGGGGTCTGGTGGGGGCACAAGCACACTCCCCATTTATGCAGGAGACAGCTGGGCCCAGGATGCCCGCCTCCCTGGCCACCCCACTCCCACCCCTTCTCTCATGGCATGAGAGCAGCTACTTTTTTATGTGTTCACTATGTATTTTTGGATGTTTTTCTTATTACAAGAGGCTAATCTAATCTAATAAAAGAGTAATACTCCAAGACACCCAAGCCACACCCACCAGCCAATCAGAGCAGCTATATGCAAATTAACCCAGCCAAGATGGCGGCCAGCAGCCACGGAGCTAGAGCAAACAGGAGGCTTCATTGCCTAACTAGGCCTCCGTTCAAGGCAAAAAAGTTTCAATTATAAAAGATAAATAAACCCCAGAAACCTGATTCCAGCCAGTCTCACTGGGACCTTGGGTCAATGGGAGCTGTGGGCAGCCTGAAAACAACCCTCAGCCCCTCACCCAGGCTGGCCAGGCACCTCAGTAGAGACCTGAACCCTGAACGGGCTGTGGGCAGCCTGAAAACAGCCCTCAGCCCCTCACCCAGGCTGGCCAGGCACCTCAGTAGGGACCTGAACCCTGAAGGGGCTGTGGGAAACCTGAAAACGGCCCTCAGCCCCTCACCCAGGCTGGCCAGGCACCTCAGTAGGGACCTGAACCCTGAAGGGGCTGTGGGCAGCCTGAAAACAGCCCTCAGCCCCTCACCCAGGCTGGCCAGGCACCTCAGTAGGGACCTGAACCCTGAAGGGGCTGTGGGAAACCTGAAAACGGCCCTCAGCCCCTCACCCAGGCTGGCCAGGCACCCCAGCAGGTGGACATCCCCCAAGGGGTCCCAGACTGCGAGAGGGCACAGGCTGGGCTGAGGGACTGCCCCGAGTGCACAAATTTTTGTGCACCAGACCCCTAGTTTATCTTTAAAAGCAAGACTGTATCAGTGGGGCAGGGATAATAGTGATCAGATAACATTTTCCCTGTAGAGTTTTCAAGTCTTTTTCAAAGGCAGGCGTGATGCACTCTCAGGAATCCTGAGGTGGCCCTAACCAGTTTGGCTCAGTGGATAGAGCGTCAGCCTACAGACTGAAGGGTCCCGGGTTCAATTCTGGTCAAGGGCATGTACCTTGGTTGCGGGCACATCCCCAGTGGGAGGTGTGCAGGAGACAGTTGATTGATGTTTCTCTCTCATCGAGGTTTCTGACTCTCTATCCCTCTCCCTTCCTCTCTGTAAAAAAATCAATAAAATATATTTTAAAAAAAAAAGAATCCAGAGGTGGAGCAAACCGCACACTAGTTGCCAGGCCAGGGCTGTTGTGCTGGCTGCTCTGGGTAGGGGTAGAGGGAGGGACAACTGTTACAGACACTGTGAGTGGGAGATGGTTCCTGTGCATCTGTCCAAGGTAAGTTCCAGCAGGTCCTCCCTAGAGCCCACCCAAACCTTCTGATAATGGTATCACCTCTGATCAGTCTTTTGCAATTAGTAGCTTTCAGTTGCACTTGTGAGATCCCTTTAAGAGAGTATAGAATTTTTAATATTAACACAACTGGAGAGTCACTAATGTAGTGTAAGACGTTTTATTAAATGAAAACTAATTGTGCTGTTCAAGTTTTATTAAAACCACATTATCTCCTCAAAGTAGGTACAGGTGGGACAATAATTGATAAGCTCAAAATGCATAAAATAACAAGGAAAAAGGGTGTCGACTAGCAGACAAACCACACCCAGCAATAGTGTGTGCACAGTGCACAGAGGCGTCAGCTCTCCATCAACCACACGCTCTCTGAAGGTGAGAGCCTCCTGTGAGTAAGAGAAGGAACTGACCCATCACCACATTGGAGACAGAATCAGAAAATTTACATTTCAAGTAAGAATTAAGTAATATTCTCAAGAGGGAAGAACTAGCAGGAAAAATGCAAATAGGGGCATTTTAAGGAGGGGACACTGCAGACATTTTTGGTGGACAAGACGTCTCAGAGAAATCCCACATCAGCAGCCTGGGCAAGAAGCTGGCTTTCCAGGGGCCCAAGCAGATGTCACAGAATTCACATCTTTGCATTCATGTATCTGATGCCCACTGCCTTTCCTCAACTTTGTCCAGTGGAGCTCACCCCTCTGCAGTCTTTCAGTGCAACTTAAGAAATACCCATCCAGGGCCTCAATCCACTGGGCACTGTCTCTCAGGTATGAGGAGGCCCTAAGTGGAGGCTTGAGATCCCCGGTGGCCTGGGAGGTCTCTCCACTGGGAGGCAGTGGAGAGACTCAATCTGTGCCGGAGAAAGTCACTGCAGCTTCTGATACCCGTGCAAAGTCCTCATCTCTTAGTAATTACTATTCTCCCTAAGGGTGAAATTTCCCACTCCCGAGTAGAATCTCGGGTCATTCAGCCCAGTTATAAAATCCTTCAATTGGAGACATCCATACTGAAAAAGAATACACTGGACCATAGCCATAGTCCTTTAATTATTGGAAAATTAACTCCTTATTTTCTCATACTCTGTAATGTCAAATACTTTTATTCATAATTATACCTTATACCCAAGACAAGAATGACTCAATCTTCAGAAGATGCCATTTAATGTAGTTAAAAGCAGCTGAAGGAACTAAATATGTTGATGTGGACTGTGGGGTCTGGAGCCTTAAGGCCATCTCTGTCCCCTGGGAGGTGCAGACTCACATTAGGGCATGACAAGAAGGGTGTTTCCTGCACCAGGAGCCGCTGTTGCTGCACTGGGGCTGGAGTAAGTGAAATCAAGGGAACCTCAGACCCACCAGGATATGCGAGGCCTATTCCTCCCTTTGTTAGCCTGAACTTTGAAGGAGCAATAAAACTTTTGTCCTCTCTTTGACGCCTATGGCATATGAGCAATTGACTTTTTAATGGGTTCACTATACTCTTATTTTTGTTTTCTTCTTTCTTATGACAGAAGCTATTTTTTTTATAGCAAGACTATCAGTGGGGCTGAGTTAACAGTTTCAAACCTTTGTAAAAGTAATGCATGCTACACTCTTGAGAATTCCTTAAGGATCACTTTTGTACTTTTATGTATTTGCAATATGAATAGATGTAGGGAGAGCTAACTGTTCAGAGATTCTTGCCAGATCTGAAGACCCCAACAAATCACCCTAAGAATTAACATGGGATAAATTCTGTGTATGCTGTTTATTTGAGGGAAAATATTAGGCTAGATGTGCCATGTGGTGCATTTTTATCTCAAGGAGAGGATGATTCATTATGACAACCAGGGACTGCGAGCCAATCCTCTGATCTGGGCCAGGTGACCAACACAGAGGAGTCTAGGGTCCCAGCGAGGGCGTGACCTGAACCCTCAAGGCAATGGTGTCCAGCCCTGAGAAGGACACTGAGCACCCCTTCCTTTGTTAAATAGGAGGACATCCTAAAGAGAGCCAGATAAAGGGTTTATTATAAATGGCTGCATTTTTCCTTTAAAGTGTACTGTATATTCATTAAATGCTCCATAAATAAGACCCTGATTAAAGTAAAATCTATCTTCATCAGTGAAATATATTATGTTATTACTCCAGGACTTCAACAGCTACACTTAAGGATTCAGACACATCTCTCAGTTTCTTGAAAACAAACAAAAACGAACATTTAATGCATCAGATATCTTACAGCCATTTCAAGTGCAGTATGGTCTTGTGATGTGGCCCAAACCTGCCCATTTCCTCCAGCCAGTGACCTACTGATGTCAGGAGGCCCTGCCACTGCCCAGAGTTCAGCTGTGGAGGCTGAGAGCATGGCCAGGGCCTGCTGGAGAGGTGGGTGCCAGCTCTGCCCTGCTCTTTGAGGTGAGCTGACCTTGAGGAGCCCGAGATGCCTCACCTGTGAAGCAGAGGTCACTATGTCTCTTACTGGCACATGGCATGGTGGGAACTACGTTGTATGAAACATGCTTACAAAGCATAAACCCAAGATCTGGCATGCAATTTAGAAATAATAAAGGGTGGCAAACAAGGAAATGAACTATAAACACAATGTATGAAGTCTACGCTGGCAGGCAGGCTCCAGCAGAGGGTGCAGTCCCATGCGGCCCTGCCGGTGATGTCAACCACAATCTCTTCTCAAGCAGTCAAGCCGGGCTCTGCACACCATGGCCCAGGGGCCAAATATGGCCCACAGCCTGTTTCTATAAATAAAGTTTTATTGGCACACAGCATGCCATTCATTTACAGGCTGTCTCTGGCAGATTTGTGCCAAGGCAGCAAAGGTGCGTAATGGCATGGAGACCATCTGCTGTCAGAGGCTAAGATGTTACCATCTGACCCATTACAGGAGCAGAGAGCCCACCTCTGGGGAAGAAGTCGCATTTGAACACCTAAGACAGCTTCTGGGGGCTAAGCCTAAGCAGCAGCAGGAATCAGATCTTTTAACGAGATCTTCAATCTATAGCATCTTCTCCCCATTTCTTGATTTTTGCCCTATTGTAATTGGTAGCAACTGCAATAAAAAATATTTTAAAACCAAATGGGTTTGTGAGCAAGATTTCAGAGAGAATGAATGGCTGCACTCAGTTTACTGCTGGTTTGGAGGGAAGAGGGATTCTCAGAACAGACTGTGCACTGTGGCGGCAACTGTGAGTAGAAATGGAAGGAAGCTGCGTCCCCAGAAGGGGACAAACAGAAAAACACATGGGAAGTTGGACCAGGCAGACCATGACCCAGGGGGCTTATACTGTGTTTGCCCAAAGGGCTCAGCCCCTGACCTTACACAGTCATCTGATCTGAAACACAGTTCTCAGAACTCTGAAATAGAGTTCCTTCTTGAATAATGTCCACACCCTCTTGACATTTACTTGAGTCTATGTCTAATAATGTGCTTGCTGCAAGTTTCAGTAGCTAAAAGCAAAGAGATTCATTCTTACCAACATGACAGCACACGGCTTGTCATCCTGAGTGCTCAGAATGTGGACACATGCAGAGGTTTACCATGTTTCAGCCAGAGGCTTGGCAGAAGCACAAAGTGACTGTACTCAGAGGACCACTGTGCTGTGAATAGCCTTACATGTATGTGGCCTGGGAGCTCTTCCTGGCACAGGGACACTCCCAGCACAGGAGATGCATGCAGGAGGAACAGCGGGCTCGAGACTACTGCTTACAGCACAGTTCTGCTTACAGCGCAGTTCTACTGCCAGACATTCAACAGGCTTTTAGAAATGAGCTCAGCAACCAGCTCCTACCTCTCGTTGGGTCAATTTAACAAAAACACCACTCAGTTCTTCTCCCACTTTCCCCCGTAAGCTTCATTCTGACTTCTTCCTGTTCCACTGGTGGCTGGGGTTCTCTCCAAATAGGACTGCCCTCCCCTCCAGGGACCATGAGCTTCCCAGGGAGTCCTGGGTAGGAGGGGCACAGAGACCTCCAACACCCCTGCTCCCTCTCCCCACACTAAAGGACTCTGTGGTAAAGACCTTAGAAGGCAGGACTGCGTAACCACTAGCTGAAGCTGGGCCTATTATCATCTAAATTCCTGCAAAGACTGCTACACAAAGTCACCATAATTTTCCTTAGTCCTTCTCACCTCACTATCATTATTTTTATTGTCTTATGCAAATATGTATGCCACATGATTCTATAATATTTGGGTCATTGTTTTCCGCTTCTGATGTTGAGTATCTGTGTGTCTACTTAGACTTGTGGACTGTGCTCTCTCTGCTGCCTCTGGGAATACCATCCAGTACAGCCCAAATGGCTGTGAAGGCACTAACCTCCAGGCTGTGCCTGCTGCTGCCTCCTCCCCCTCTCCTCCCCTACCATGCTGCCAGCACCACTATGGTCCCCATTTGTACACTGCAGTGGTCAGAACAAGGGCAAAGGGCACAGCTCACCTCGGTCAGTTCTTAATTGCTGCGAGTCTGTGCACTCCACTTCACCAAAGTCAAAACGTCCCTCAGAGATAATTATAATAATCACAGATAAGTAGGAAGGCTTTGACTGGAAAGTCCTAATTACACAGACTGGTCCTCGCTGACTGAGAGCCTGTTGGGCACGGCCCTCCTAGCACCTTCTCTGAGTGCTCACCACAGGAGAATTCTATGGAAGCGAGGGAGGCCCAGGAACTGTCACCAAGCCGAAAGGCCCCCACCTAACAGCTGAGGCAGCCTCACCCAGAGTCCTCCTGCAGGTGCCTCCTGGGGGGGATGCCTACAGCTACTCTCTGTGGGAGGGGACATATCTGTGAGCCCTGCACAGCCCACATTCCTCAAAGCTGGAAAATAGGGGTGCCAACATTGAAGGGGGCCTGGGGAAGCACCCAGTCTCCAGGAAAATCGATGGTCTCCCTTCACCTGTTCACAGGACATGGCTCTCCATGTGCACACAGCCCTGCCACTATCCTGAACCCGGACTCTGTGGATCACTGTTTCCTCGGCTTGTCCACCTGGTAGCCGAGAGGTATCTCCCACGGAACAGAGTGCAGCAGAGTTTTCCTTCCAAGCCCCTCACCCACCCACAAAGCACCCCACCCGCAGAAGAGGGGCAGGAAAGTGGGAACAAGGGAGTAACCATAGACAATCAGAGGACACAATGACTAGGGCTGGTGATAAGCTTCTAATTTTCTTAGGTTTATTTTGCTTGCATTTGGAAAATAAACTTAACACAGTGACAAAATACTACATATATGTCTACAAACACACAATTCTATGTATATATCCTAACTAATAAAAGCGTAATATTAAAATTAACCATTTCTTTGGGACGCCTAAGCCACGTCCACCAGCCAATCAGAGCAACTGTATGCAAATTAACCCAGCCAACATGGAGGCCGCCACTCACGGGCCTGAGTAAATGGCAGCTTCCATTGCAGCAGGACTGAAACTGAAACTGCGGCGGGCTCCGCTTATCCTGGGCTCAAGGCAAAACATGTTTGCAACAAACTATCAATCATAGAATCCTCCGGAGCTGAAAGAAACAGCAGGCCTGGCCTAACTACTAAGAGTAACATTGTTTCATTATAGAAGCTGCAAGCTGAAGCAGAGAGGAGGTTTCGTTACTAGGCCTCAGCTTAAAGGAACAGTGCATCAATTATAGAAGATAAACAAACCTGCTTCCAGCCAGCCTTGCTGGGACATTGGGTCAATGAGAGCTGTGGGCAGCCTGAAAGCGTCCCTGAGCCCGTCACTCACACTGGCCACAACCCAATGGGGTGAGGGACGTTACTAGGGGGCTTGGCCAGCCTGCAAACAGCCATCAGCCCCTCACCCAGGCTGGCCAGGTACCCCAGTAGGGACCCAAAACCTGAAGGGACTGTGGCCAGCCTGCAAACAGCCATCAGCCCCTCACCCAGGCTGGCCAGGTTAACAGTAGGGACCCAAAACCTGAAGGGACTGTGGGTAGCCTGCAAACAGCCACCAGCCCCTAACCCAGGCTGGTCAGGCACGCCAGCAGGTGCACATCCCCAGAGGGGTCCCAGACTGTGAGAGGGCACAGGCTGGGCTGAGGGACCTCCCAAGTGCACACATTTTTGTGCACCGGGCCCCTAGTATGTATATATTTATGTAAACACACACAGTGTAATGGACATAATTACTTATCAGTTTTTGTCCTATTATCTATATTTAATCAATTATAATGATTTCTGAGTCCCATCTCATTCCAAGGCCACATGAAGAGTTAGATTAGAAATTATTGATGCAAAGCATCCCTCACAATAGAGTGGTACCCAATGAGGATGGATGAGTGAGTCAGAATGGAAATGCTAGTGGAACCCTACAAGCAGCCAAATTCCAAACTTCCTTCAAGATACTTCATGTGAGGAATTGCTTTAAAAAACTCAAGTGTAAGTTAAAATATATTAATCCATAAAATAACTGAGATAAACACATCCCCATTGAAAGCATAATTGAAGGGAGCTTAAGCAAAAACACTGACACATAAAAACAGAAATTTACTATTTATCTAGTATTATTTGAAGGTGTAAATAAGGCTGAGTAAAGTTATCAAAATAAATGATTTCAGAAATTCCTAAAAAAGCTCTATTCAGGTACCTAATAGCCATAAAATCAATAAAAAGGAGGCCCTAATATTTATAAAATGGTTAAAAACCTGGTTTTATGGTAGGCTATCATTTGAAATATGTGAAAATTTCTCATATTTTAAATACTACATGAAGTAATGGCAAATTCTGTCAAGTACAGACCCGTGGGTACTACCAATTAGTATAACGTAATTCCAGCTATTTTTTCTTGGAGGTTTTTTTTCCCCCCAAATGAAACTAGAATTACTATGACAAAAGGGAAAAAAAGTAAAAAAAGTATCTAAATTTAGCAATTGCTGATCGCTACCAGTCCCTCCCCGCCACAGACAAATCACCATAAGGCGACATCAAATGTATACTCCACATGTGCATCGAGTTTAGAACACTGGCACAACCATAATAAAATACAGACGGTAAACAGAATAACAAGTCACCTCAGTAAGAAGTCTAAGCGAGGACTTCTGTGTATAACTGAGAGCAAGTATCAGGGTATTGAGTTGCCTCTAGGTTTTATTAAAAATATTTTTTGTGCCCTAGCCGGTTTGGCTCAGTGGATAGAGCACTGGCCTGTGGACTGGAGGGTCCTGGGCTTGATTCAGGTCAAGGGTATGTACCTGGATTGCAGACTCGATCCCCAGTAGGGGCCATGCAGGAAGCAGCTGATCAATGATGTTCCTCTCTCATTGGTGTTTCTATCTCTCTATACCTCTCCCTTTTTCTCTAAAAATCAATAAGAACATATTTAAAAATTTTGTGTGTGAATATATTCATTAGGTTAAATATTCAACCATGCATTTAAGGTAAGAATTTGAAGATGAGCATGATATATTTACCTGCTGGTTGGGCTTGTAGTTATATAGAAGTTTTATGCAAACCCAGAAGCACAGCCTCATATGCCAGAAAATTTCACAATAGAATAGAGAGGGCATGTGATGGGCCAGGTATAAACCACAGAGAGCAGTGGGAGGGCAGCCCGTTGGGAACAAGTAACATGGGCAGTCCCACAAGGCTTGAAATTACAGTGTGTTTGCCTACATGCACAGGCCCTCAGGAATTAATTTTTACCATCAATAGCAATCTCTGAAAGATATGGTCTAAGGTAAAAACTCATAAATACCTCATCCTATTGGGGAGTCATTAACCACTAAGCAATTAAAGGGAACTAAAAATTCAGTTTTAGTGTAATGACTGTATTAAAAATTTATCACAGTGCGGGACATTGGATTACGTCTTTGAATTCTAAAACATGTTTCAAGGATTAAATGGTCATTTTTTTCCACAGGGTAAGAAAATCATACTAAATGAATCAGGAGGAGCACTGTGACACACCATGTAGGGATCACTTAGGGTATGGGCTCTGAGTGGAGGCCGTTCACTTGTTTGTACCTTGCTAGAGATAGGCCCCAAAAAGAAACGTGTGTATGTGCATGTGTGCGTGTGTATGTAACAGAGAATGAAGGGAACACGTCTGGCGTCAGAGGCTCTCACTCAAGAGGGCTTGTGTGCCTCATTTGAATGTGATTTTATTAACTATCAGGCTCAGTTCCACAAGCTTTTTTTCTGAGGAATGTACGCTGATGGATGTGCTGTCTGCTTCCTTCACCTAGGCCCGACAGGAAGTGGTCTGTGCACCTGCCCACTCAGCCCAGGGGAGCTCAGAGTCTGCCACCTGTGCCTGGGGGTGGGCCTCGCCCACTGAACATTGTGTCCCTGGACGCATGTAGTTATGTGGAGGACTTTATCACACTGCTTGCCAGGGGCCTAATGACATCAAAATAACAAAATTTGCTTCAGAACGAGTACTTCCTCTGTGCTTGTCTCCTCTTCCCACTACATTAAACTTTCCATTATGGGCTTGGTTATTTATTTTTATTAAAAAAATAATGGCAAAGTCAATACAGAGCTGTTCCTTTCTCTCACTGTCTTAACCCTAAGTCGTCACGCCCCGAAGGTGTGCTGCCCATACTGGGGAAAAACAAGGACAAGCTGTGTTCTTATAAACACCAACTGCTGGTGGAACCTAAACAAAAAAATGCTAAAATTCTAGAATTTGGGACATATGAGCCACATACCTTGTGCAGATAGAGCAACTTGTACATTAGCAAGGGTTACACCAGGCTCTTCATTCCCTGCTTATGGAAAGAATGTGCACATCATACACATGTACATAGGCACACACGTGCACACATGTGCACACAGGCCTGCACATGTGGAAATGTGCAGGATTCTCCTCTCACTAGAACAGCAGCACTCCCAGCCCAGCTCCTGGGAAATGCTGGTGCTCACACGCCTCCGCTTCCTGAGAGCTCACGTGGAAGGGGTGTTCTCATCTCCTCTATCCCGCTGGCCCATCCCACTTGAAGTCAGTTCTCAGCACTAATTTGAGTTTCAGACCCTCAGCCACCAGGGGGTAGTCACCACAACCAACCAGGCCATCCAAGGAAGGTGATGACTCCGTTTCTGGGGAGAAACTCAAGATGCTGCCTCTGACAAAGTCCCCAAGTCCCACTGATATAACTGTCAGGTTTTCAATTTTTTGTACTTTTATCATTTTATATTTAACCCTTTAAATTATTTAACATTAAAAATAATTGTGCTTCACAGTCATTTTTATCGACTTTCCCTATAAATCACGTAGAGAAAAGAACAAGTTCTTGTTTGGTTCCAGCTGTCACTAGGCCCTCTCACTTTTACAAGCACCGGCCGCTCCTCTCACGGACACTGTCCTCGTCCACCCACTGCTGACAGGACAGAGCAGACTGCTTCTCAGTGTCCTTTTCAGACCCTCACTCCTCCCAGACTGAATGGAAAAGAGTCAGTGAGCATGACACCACTCCTGGGCCCTAGAAACCACACGGCGGGTCTGCACCTAAGCAGGGGAAAGGGAGACCTACTTTATCTTTGTAAATGACCTCCTTCCAGAAGTTTTGGCACCGATGTTGGGACTAGCTGCGTCAGGATCTGCTTCAGCCTCGCCCCGTCCACAGTACTGGGAAGGCCACAGACGGTCACGGTGGGCCTTCGCATGCAGGAGCCAGACACAGACGGTCCCGACCGGAATCCGGGGGCTCCCTGTGCCTACTTATGTCATCGTGGAGAACTGACCTGACCTTTCTGTGCCTCAGTTTATTCATCTGTAACCTGAGAAAAATGACACTACTTCCTTCAGAGGAGCTGTGAGGCTGAGCGCATGAAGATTCAGGGGGTGCCCAGGGCAGTGCTGGACACAGTACACAGCTGATGCCCAGAGCTGTGCTCGTAGCAGGTCTGCACACAGAGCCATCTGCTCAGTAAGTCCACACCCTCTGTGATGCCTGAACTAAACACCTAACATCTGTACAACACACTACGCATTATAAAGCAATTCATGACAGAGTCTAAGTTTTCAAGAACCTCAATGGTCTAAACAAAACACAACCTTTAAAGCAAGATGCAGATGACTTGCACGCTGGCTGTGGTATACCCTGGGACATGAACACCTATCATGCCCCATGGAGCTAGGGTCCGGGGAAATAGTGGGGTCTGAGTGGACTGTGTTCGTCAGGCTAATCTCATCCCCTGGGTATGGGATTGGTCCACATGGGAGGAAACAAAGAGAGCAATGTACCACATACACAAATATAGATTTCACATTAAATTAAAACAGACATTTCTTTTTTAAAATATTTTTTTATTTTTACTGGTTTCAGAGAGGAAGAGAGAGAATCATTGATCGGCTGCCTCTTGCATGCCCTACACTGGGGATTGAGCCCACAAACCAGGCACATGCCATGACCAGGAATCGAACCATGACCTCCTGGTTCATAGTTCGATGCTCAACCACTGAGCTATGCCGGGCCTGGCAATAGACATTTCTTAAAGAGCTGTAAATACACTGGTAAAGTTTTATGTGACTATTATTTCTAAATAGGGAACAATTTCTTAAATAATACAGGACATAAGCCACAAAATTAAAAATTCCTACATGGAAAGAGGTACCATAAATGTAGTGAGCAGTGAAATGACTGTCTAAGAGAAAATATTTAAAATATTGGACAGGGACCGGCCAGCATGGCTCAGTGATTGAGTGTTGACCTATGAACCAGGAGGTCACAGTTCCATTCCAGGACAGGGCACATGCCCAAGTTGCAGGCTCCATCTCCAGTCTGGGGCATGTAGGAGGCAGCCTATAAATGATTCTCTCATTATTGATGTTTCCATCTCTTTCTCCCTTTCTCCTCTGAAATCAATAAAAATATATTAAAATATTTGACAGAAAAAGAGTTGATATCTTCTAAAATAGAAAGACATTCTAAACTTTGAAAGAATCTAGTAGAAAAAGAGTCACAAACAGAGACAGCAAGTCACATAAGTGGGAGCACAAATAGCCAAAGATATATAGAAGATGCTCATACTTCTTAGCAATTAGAGAAATGCATATTAAAATAATATAGCATTTTCAACAATGAAATTGGCAAAAATTCAAAAGACTTATGCCATCCTCATCTGCTGTGAAAAAAAACAGATTGCTAGAAAATTGTTCAGAGAAATCTGACATTAAGTTTTGAATAATATTCCCACTGACCCAATAGCCCAGTAAAATGAATCCCTCCTCCAGAAACAGAAGCACATGTATCTAGGTACATATGCATGAAAGTGTCTATGGCAGGGCTTTGTGGAGCAGCAAACACTGGGATCAACCTGTCTATTGACAGGGGAGTGATAGAGTAAATTAAAGCTAACATAGAACGTGGAATATTCTGCCACTGTTAAAAAAAAAATACAGACCATGATATTTGATCAGATCAACCAATGTCCATGTTTACTGATTAACTAAGAAAAGTTAGAGAGAATGTCATAATATAATCTCATTGTTTACAAAAAAAACTATATTGACATAGATCCATTTGAGGGTGGATACAAATAAAGCTGAGCTTTTGGACAGAATAGAGAGAATAATATTAGCTTTGACTTTATATGGCTTTGTTTGCTTGGTTTGGTTTATTATAATTCTACTAGAGGCCTGGTGCACAAAATGTGTGACCTGAGGCGGGGGCCCTCCACCTGCCTTTCCCTTCTCACAGTCTGGGAGCCCTCAGGGGATGTCCTACTGACTCCCATGGGGAGCAGGCCTAAGCCGCAGTCTGGCCTCCCTCTGCTGGAGGTGACCAGCTGATCAGGGAAAGGCACCATCCCTATCACCCCCTTGCTGCTGCTGCCTCTGGCCTCCTTCTAGAGGTGGCAACCCAGCAATCAGGGGAAGGCGACGCCCCCATCACGCCTCTGCTGCTGCCACTGCCAGCTGAAAGGCTGCCTGAGCTTCGCCCTCTTCAGCCACTATGGCTTGCCTGAGCCTTGCTCGGCACTCACTGCCTAAGCCTCGGGCCCTTGCAACAGCAGCAGGCATTGGCAGCTTGCCTGAGACCTGGGCCAGCTGTCATCATGTTCCCAACACTGCAAGTACCTGCCCCCTGCTGTGCACACAACCTGATCTGTTGTTACTGTGACGGTGTTCTGACCAATTTACATATTAACTACTAGGGGCCTGGTACACAAAAATTTGTGCACTCAGGAGCTCCCTCAGTCCAGCCTGTGCCCTCTCGCAGTCTGGGACCCCTCAGGGGATGTCCACCTGCTGGCATGCCTGGCCAGCCTGGGTGAGGGGCTGATGGCTGTTTGCAGGCTGGTCAAGCCCCCCAGTGTGGACCCTCACCCCATTGGGGTGTGGCCAGCCTGGGTGAGAGACTGAGGGCCATTTTCAGGCTGCCCACAGTCCTTTGAGGGTTTGAGTCCCTACTGGGGTGCCTGGGCAGCCTGGGTGTGGGGCTGAGGGCCGTTTTCAGGCTTTCAGGCTGCCCACAGCTCTCATTGACCCAATGTCCCAGCAAGGTTGGCTAGAAGCAGGTTTCTGGGGTTTATCTTCTATAATTGAAACACTGTTGCTTTGAGCCTAGGCCTAGGCAGGTAAGGAAGCCTCCTGTTTGTTCAGCTCTGTGGCTTCTATAATTGAAAGAATGTTGCCTTAGTAGAGGCCCAGCCGGCCTAGGCAGACAGTTTCCTCCATCGCTGGTGCAACGGAAACCTCCTGTTTGCTTCAGCTCCATGGCTTCTATAATTGCAACTATGTTGCCATGAGCAGAGAGAGGCCCAACCACCCTAGGCAGACAGTTTACTCCTGGTGCAATGGAAGCCTGCTGTTTACTCTAGCTCTGTGACTGCTGGCCTCCATCTTGGCTGGGTTAATTTGCATATAGCCGCTCTGATTGGCTGGTGGCTGTGGCTTAGGCATCCCGGAGAAACGGTCAATTTCAATATTACACTTTTATTAGATTATTAAATAGACTAGAGGCCCAGTGCACAAATTTGAAAGGAACCGTGTGTCACGAGGCTGCTGTGGGCACAGGGGCAGGTCTTGGCCCATCTTCTGCATCCCTGCCCAGCCCCTCCTGCCATGACCCCTGGTCCCCTGCCTGCCCGCAGCCCAGCTCCCGCTGCTCCTATGCACTGACGGCATTGGCCCTGCTCACATCTGCTGATGGTGCAGAGCAACAATTGGGGCCAGTAGCAGGTGCGAGTGGGGCTGGCACTGTCAGCAGGTGTTCCGGGTGCCAGCAATGGGTGCAAGCAGCAGCTCCAGTGCCAAGTAGGAGGTGCGAGTGCTGGGCGGGACCATAGCGGGCTGGAGCAAAAAATTTTCAGTAACCACCAGAGGCTTGCTCTAACGATACCAACCCCGCCTTGGTCTGGCGCCCCCACTCACCTGGGCCAACTGTGGCCGATGCCTGCCATGTTCCACAATTGCCCCCTGGTGGTCATAGTGACCAGTTGTTTGATCCTTCATTCTATTTGCATACTAGGGGCTCGGTGCACAAAAATTTGTGCACTCGGGGGAGGGGGGTGTGTCCCTCAGCCTGGCCTGCACCCTCTCACAGTCTGGGACCCCTCAGGGGATGTCCACTTGCTGGCATGCCTGGCCAGCCTGGGTGAGGAGCTGATGGCTGTTTGCAGACTGGCCAAGCCCACCAGTGGGCATCCTTACCCCATGGGGGTGTGGCCAGCCTGGGTGAGGGGCTGAGGACCGTTTTCAGGCTGCCCACAGCTCCCATTGACCCAAGGTCCCAGCGAGGCTGGCTGAAATCAGGTTTCTGGGGTTTATTTATCTTCTATAATTGAAACTTTGTTACCTTGAGCAGAGGCCTAGGCAGGCAACGGAAGCCTCCTGTTTGCCTTAGCTCCATGGCTTTTATAATTGAAACATTGTTGCTTGAGCAGAGGCCCGCCGGCCTACTCAGGCAGTTGCAATGAAAGCCTCCTGCTTGTTCCAGCTTCATGTCTGCTGGCTGCCATCTTGGCTGGGTTAATTTGCATATTGCCGCTCTGATTGGCTGGTGGGCGTGGCTTGACTGGTGGGCATGGCTTAGGTGTCTCTGAGTGACGGTCCATATGCATAGTATACTTTTATTAGATTAGGGTTTTATATATACTAGGGGTCCGGTGCACGAAATTCGTGCACTGGGGGGCAGGGTTCCTCAGCCCAGCCTCCCCTCTCTCACATATTGGGAGCCCTCAGGGGGTCTCCTACTGATGGCTTAGGCCCGTTCCCTGATCCCAAGCCGCAGTCTGGCCTCCCTTTATGGGAGGTGAGTAGGCTAATCAGAGGAAGCCACCAGCCCCATCACGCCACTGTTGCAGCCGCTGCCAGTCACCACAGCCACCAAGGTATTTTCATCAACACAGACTCCAGTCCCTTCACCATGAAGAAATGACAACTTTCTTTAGGCATTTTGAAGATGTCTTTCATAGGACATGACCCTTCCTTCCTCCCTTCCTTCCTTCCTTCCTTCCTTCCTATCCTCACCTGAGGATATGTTTCCATTGATTTTTAGAGAATGTGGAAGAGAAGGGAAAAACAGAGAAAAACATCAAAGTGAGAGGAACACTTTGATTGCCTGCCTCCTGCATATGACCTGGGCCCCATCCAGAGAGGAGCCCACAACCTAGGTACATGCTCTTGGTTAGAATTGACCCCAGACCCTGCAGTCAGCAGGCTGAGGCATTATGCACTGAGCCAAACCAGCTAGGGCAGGATATGACATTTCTTAGCCCTCCAGCAGTGGACCTTCATTTTTTCCCCCCAGGAGTGTGGTGGAAAAACCCTAAATCACCTTTTTGGATTCTTATTACCCAAGTTACTAAGAATATTACCAGTAGCGTACAGGGAGCTTAGCCAATGAGCAGTAAGAAAAGGTGTTTCCTCTGTAGTTCACTCCAGTCACCGGCTCCATCCTTGCCCCTCTAATCCCAGTCCCACCCCTGCCCAGGCCTGTAACCTCTGCCTGAGGCTGCAGGCCTGAGCAGAAGATCCCCAAACCCCTTCAATCGCTGGCTTCACAGAGCCCAGGCCTCTGCGATCACTGGCTCTGATCCTGCCCCCTGCCATCACTGGCTCTGCCCTTGCCTCACTGGCAGCCTCTGGCCAAGGCTGCAGGTTGGGCAAGGGACCCCCAGATCCCTGCTTTGCCAGCTCCACTGGTGACCATACCCCTGTGATCACAGGCTCCACCTCTTACCCTCTGATCACTGGCTCTGCGGAGCCCAGGCCCCTGCGATCTTTGGCCTTGCCCTTTGCCCAGGCCTGAGGCCTCTGGCCCAGGCCTTATGCCTGGGTAGGGCATCCTCATACTTCTCTGATCACCGGCTCTGCCCCTGCCCATGCCTGAGGCTTCTCACGAAGGCCTCTGGCCTGGGCAGGGGACCCCAAGCCCCCCTGATCACCTGTTCCACCCCTCGGGCCCCCCACCTCCCCCACCACCTGCCTGGATAACAGGCCTGACCATTTCAGTGGCAAGACTGACCTGGACTGGGCGCCGCCATCTTGTGGCTATAGGGGCGGCCATCTTTTTCACAGAGTGACGCCTAATTTGTATATTACTCTTTTATTAGATAGGATAGATTTTTGAAAATTCAAAAAGAAATCCACATTTAAAAAAACACCCTTCAAAGTAATTTTCATGAATTCAAACAGAATTTCAATATAAAAAATACTAGGAAAGCAGTCAATATTTGGAGAAAATGTATCCTCTCTAAATATTTTTAAAGTTAAGGCTTAGGAAGTGTATTTTGTGTCCCAACAGCCCTATCTGAGCAGAGAAGAGACACCTTTCACAATCTGTCCCGGGGGCAGCATCATGTTGGGTCTCCTTGTCCTCAACATGAAAGCTCTGGTGACTCAAAGGAGCACAAGAGGACAGGTGGCAGTCCCTACCAACCCAGCAGCTCCCCTGTGGCCCGAGACACACTCTGAGGAGTCAGTCCCTCAGTATCAGGGTGGGTGTTACTGAGCCGACATCTCAGCACACAGATGCACATAAATAACAATACACAATTAAACATGTAGCTATGAGCTTACAAGAAGCAAAGACAAGCAGATGCATAATTTTCAGTGCAGATGTCACCTTATCTTTTAAAAATTGCTTTTTAATGAAAGATGGCATTTTACTGGTGAGGGAGTATTTACTTGCTGAGTAGATTTATAAATGTGCCTATGGGCATATGGGCAAATAGGTGACCAAGCATACTGATAACTATATGAGAGGCTAGGAGCTTGGCTAATACACAACTTAGGCTTATGATGTGGGGGATGAGGGTAAGCTGGCCCCATCATAGAGGGCAATAGGCAGACTCCCAGCAGCAGTGATGACCAGAATTCACCTGGGAGCCAGATGCTTCTAATGGCTGGATGTCCTGACTCACCTAGACTTCCTGGTTTCTAGCATGGGACCTGATAGTTTAGATACAGGGGCTCTGATTCTGGAATGTGACTCTGAAGAAAGCTTGTCATTTTTTGGCAGAGTCCAGAGGTCTCTTAGGAGCCAATCTCTGTAACATCAAGAGACTAAGTCTGTAGAAATAAATGGATTAAAAAGAGCAAGTCCTTTCAAGGCTTCAATTGTCATCAGAAATGTCTGTGGCCTGCTGGGTAGTGAGTTGGTTTCTTGGTAACTCAGCATAAAAACACCCTTTGCCTCTTCTCAGCCCTATTTCCCTTCTTCACATTTGCTGACAATGGCTAATTTATGAGAACTGTCATAACAAGGAAGAGAAGCCTTCGCGCCTCACATTCTTCCTGTAACTACTGTCTCTTTTGGGGACAGAATGAACACACCAGATGACGCTTTTTGAATGTTTAGGA
Organism: Murina feae; assembly: GCA_004026665.1. Lineage (NCBI taxonomy): Eukaryota > Metazoa > Chordata > Mammalia > Chiroptera > Vespertilionidae > Murina > Murina feae. The sequence goes on along the minus strand of PVJC01006285.1, from coordinate 7,008 downwards.
TGACAGTTAGCATGTTAACATTACCCAAATAGTGCTTATCTCCAAAGATACTTCTATAAGTTTCAGAAGATCACAGCATGTAGTACAGAGTGATGTCCTAAGTGGGCTCATTAAAATGTGCAGCAAGATCCTTCTACATACAATTAGTATTAATCAAGCCCAGCTTCACTCAACATTCACAAATTATGGAAAAATGTGGAATGAGGCACATAAAGTAGAGAATTTAGAAAAAAAGGGGAAAATTCTATTGAAACAATCAATGTCACTCCACACATAATTTTCAAATGTGCTTATTTTTTTATGTTGTTAATTTTAAGTAATTTCTCTTGGCTAAATCCCAAGGAAATTAATTTTTTTGAAACAACCCAAAGTAACTCAAAATCACAATGTACCTTTTCTTGGTGAGGTGATGTAAGAGTCAAGTTCTTTTGCTCCTTCCTATCTCAATATAGAGAATGCTTAATTTTAAAAGGACACAAGGTAGGTGATTGATTTTTCACCTCAAGTTTCCTGCTTGTGCTCATCTGATCCAGCAGAAGAACAGGCGATGGTCTGGTCCCAGCCCCACACATACTCCTTTGTCGGAAGGCCCAATCCCTCGCTTCTCTGGGTACGTTCCCTGACTCTCCACTATGCACATGTTCTATGGACACACCATACCCAAGTGTACAAACACAAGATAAATAGTTTAAGAGCTAAAGAATAATTTCTTTAGATTTTACATCACGATATTCATCTATTTGTAGAGAAAAATTTTCCATTTTCCTTGGAAACTATTAGTGCTGTTTTCACCACCGCGATGGCTGAAGGCCCCCTGGTATTTGTGCAATGATAAACACAAATTTAATGGTTCAAAGCGAAACTTACCACCTTTTTCTAAGCATCTGTTTGCCCTTGTGAGCCCCAGGTCAGTAATTTGCCTCACTGCCTCTTCAGTGGCTCATGCTCAACCCTGGGGATCATACTCTCCTTGCTTCCATAGCAGCATGTTTATTGTCCCTTAAATATCTCTGCCAGCAGATCATGGCTCCTCAGTCCAGACCACCTATTTCCCTTCTCCAGATGAGAGGCTGCAAGTGTCCCAGAGACCTTACCACCCCCAGGCTGCTCCCTAAACCCACCTGCTCAGATGGAACCTTATCATTAGAAAACAATGTAACTGGGTCTGTCCCTTGCTGGGAATCCTGTCTTCCCTCATCCTTGGCTAAAGTGTCAAACTCCTTATGGATTTCAGAGGAGTGCTGCCCCCACCTCCTTTCTCCCTCCCATCCTAGCGCCGTCTGGCTAGAGGAACCACGCAGCTTCTTCAAAGGCGCACCAGCTCTCAGGCTCCCAGTTCACACATCCCCTCCTCGCCTGCTCTGATGTCTCTGACCACTGCATAGAATGTTTCAATAAAATTTTTTCCTTTTTTTTGTTGCTAAATTCTCTACTTTATGTGCCTCATTCCACATTTTTCCATAAGACCCACACTCTCAGTGCCCTCCCTGGTCTTGCCCTGCCATGCATCTGTGAGTTTATCCTAATTATTTATTACTAATCTGTTAACTTGGCAGGGGCAGGGAACTTTCTTGCCTTTTCACCATTCTCTCCCAGTATGTGATACAAGTCTTGCAATATGTTTCTTGATTATACATGGCTGGATGTCTGGATGATGGAAGAATGGATGGATAGTGATGGAAGGATAAATGGATAATGGATGGGTGGCTGGATGGATTGGTGGTTGGATGATGGAAGGATGGATGGGTGGATGGATAGATGAATAGAGGAATGCACAGGCGAGAATGTCAGGTCCTTACACTCTGCACACAAAGCTTTAATTATATATCATGGTAGCATGCAGGCTCAAGAAGTTACCGAAGGACCAGAGAGAAAGAGCATACAAGGAGGTGTCCAGAGAGAGTAGGGAGGGTTCTCATTTGCTCTATGCTCACAGCTGTGTGGTTCTCTCTGGGCTCCTCGCTGGCTCTCATTTCTGTGCCCATCCTATCTGAGATTCTGGTGAAGAAAATGAGACCTTTGAGCAAAGGAGAATGACCTGTGCATTTCAGAAGGAAAACTGATGATACACATCTCTTAGCAATCATTTCAGAAACTGTATTTCCTATGTTCAGACACCTATGTGGTCTGAAAGAGTTAATGTGTTGCCAAAGAGTGAAGGATTTCAATTCTTCTGCTTCTCACCAACAAGATCGGGTCTGATATCCAGGAAACTATTACGTTTTTTAAGCCCAGGCTGAGAATCCTCCTGACAGGCAAATGCATCTCTCGGCCCCAAGCAACAGCTGCTGAGAGGTGTAGATATGGGAGATGACTCCTCTCCCTGCCCTCCTCCCTCCAGAGCCCCTGCAAGTCAATCACCAAAGAGTCCCCATTGTCAGCATAACCCATTTCTTCGTTGGTCTAAATCAATACATGCTTTTTCTTTATTCATTTTTGACTATGAAACCTTCAACTTAGTAAATGTATGTAATTTTTACTCTTTAGGCTTTTTGGGGATTACTACATCACATATTCCCTCGAAGCTGGTCAGACATGAGGCCCGCCTTCAAGAGTCCCTGCAGTCTACCCTGCAGAGCAACGACGCATGCACACTGTGCTTAATTCACTGCATAGGCCACGCACTGATTCAAGTCTGCCTACCAGGAACATGCTAGGAACACACATAGAAAATAATCATGTTCTCCCTATCTAGGAGCTCAAACTCTAGTGGGAAGCAAGTGCAGCTCCATGTGTTAGCTGTACTCACCCAAACACTAGTACGGAGATGAGCATCTAGTCTACCTTAAACAAAGGCACCACATAAACATCATGTAAACTAAATTAGGACAAAATATCTCACAGCAGAAGTTAAACATCTCACTTGTTCCTTCTGCTGTAACACACACATACCTGTAGACTGAAATTCCTAATTCAAGAGAAGCGCGTAAGGCTTTAGCAAGGAGAGCATGCTGACATCCTTCCATGGACATCACTGTTAAAGGAAACCTTCTCTACCGATGTAACAACTACCCTCAGAAGAGAGCGCTTAAATCTTGTACCAACCCATAGGCTAATGTAACCTCTCACATGCCATGGAGCCGAATGCTTTGAGGATGTTGCCATCTTGATTTTTACAAATAACCGTAAGTCACACAGGTTGTGACAGGTAAGTAAGAGCTAGAGACAAGCAACTTGATTTTCATCAAATGCTGGCAAGTCCACTGTGAGCCATAGGGAAACAAATCTTAGTTCAGAAGGTTGTTTGTTCAGAAACCCTTGAAAATACGGCGACTTTCCAGGCAGGGACACTGAGTGACTGACATTTGGAGGGTTAAAAATTACATTAAGCTCAAGCCCGTCTTCGTCTCTAACTTTGAAATTCTGAGAGATTTTTTCCATTGTAACATGTAATGTCTTCTTTCTAATTAACATAAGAAAATGACATCTTTCCTTAAAATAAAAAGTTTATTTTTGTCTATTTCTTCTTGAACGTTCAGAACATCATTTATGCTTTCTTTGCACAATACAAAATGTGATATGACCGCCATTATCTTTTTTGTCAGTTTAAATTTCAGAATGCAGCACCTCTTCCTAGATTTAACATTGCATCTTGTGCTGTTACTTGTAATTGTTTATCTAAAGAACCAAGTCACTGACCTCAAATGTTCATTGGCGTGGTGGGGATGTGAAAGATTGGGCCATGCATTAATACAATATTCCTTCCTGACCTTCTTTTAACATTACTCTTTTTTCATAATCCTGATATGCCCCAGGATACAAATATCAATCACTTTGCAGATATTTTAATAGAACACTTTTGCTTGAGCTATACTCACTTATTTTGATACAAGGAAAACATGAAGGACGGACTCCCAGGCTCTGCTGGGAGGGAGCCCGATGCCCACACATGACCAGGTGCTCCCGGCTACATGTGCAGTGAAATCTCACAAAGAGCCCCGCTCCCCTACAGACCTAAGACTTCATTCCCAGCGCTCTGCAAGCCGAGGAAACACAGAGGTAAACACAACTCTTGTAACTCCTACAAAAGTTGTGGATTCTGAATTTAGAGAACCAGAAGGTGTTTGAGACACAGAGAAAGACGGTCTGCAGAACAGACTCCTGGATGGAAGTGGTCTGTCTGCTCAGACAGCTCCTTCCCACAGTCCCATCCTCCAGGCTGATGGTTCCTGCACCTTTACCAGCTCAGCGTTCCCGGGACAGGAACGCTTCTCCTTTAGGGTCTCGGTCCTCTCACAGGATTTGGAGTCTCAGTCACTCACATGCCAAGTGTTGAGAGATAATTCTCCTTCAACACCTGTGTGAAGCTGCTAAGGCTGGTGTGGGATAGAGGTCAGTCATTGTAGAAGGGCAGTATTGGAGCAGGAAGGAGCAGAAGGGGCAGCATGTGTGGAGATGTCACAGCAGAAGAGTTTTGTGGGTGGGATCCACAGCCTATAACATGTCAGTGAGGGTAATGGCGTAGCAGCAGTCCCAGGGGGATGAAAGTCAGCAGGTTCGCTCTGCTCCCTCACCCCTTTCATCATCCCTCCTCTGACCCCTACTGTGCAGACCATCTCAAGAGGAGTTGCTGGGAATCGGATTTCTGTGTCAGCCTATCCAGCATGCTCCTGTGTGCTGGACAGAGCTGGCTGCTAGTCCCTCCAGCATGAGACGATACTGTGGACTACACAGCAATGAATACACCTCTCGAGTTCCATCAACTCACTGCTCTTTGTGTAATCGAATCCATGGTCAGTGATTACTTGGAGAGTACGACTGATGGTGAGATTAGAGAATAGAAATGCCACCCGGAGTCTCTCCTACTGCGTCTCATCCACACGAGTCGGAAGGAAGCGTGCTCACTAGTTTGGGATCTGCACAGCATGTCTTACCTCGAATGGAAATTCCCTGGGATCTTCTGATGAGCTTATAGAGTCCGACCTCCTGGAAGCTGGAAACGGCCTATGTTCATACACTCACAGTTAATGAAATAATTTCCCAAGGACCAAAGGAGTGAGGAAAGTTATAATACGCTTTAAAACTTTTAATTTTCAATTGATTTTTACTGGTTAGCTATCATCTTGAGGCTGCAGACACCTAAGTGTGGAATAAGTAAATATTCACAATTTCAGTGGCATAACATACTTCTCTTGCCCTGCAAAATCTGCAAAATATAATAAATCATGTAATTATGTAATTATTCCTATAAATCTTTTCTAGAAAAAAATAGAAAATTTATTGGATAGAAAAATATAATCATTATACATATAAAATAGTTCTGATCATGAGAAGCAGTTATCTTAATACTTGCTTTCTTACAAAAGTACACACACACACACACACACACACACACACATGCTTCCCTCGAAAGATGCGGTCTCATTGGACTATAGGCAGTATACAAACTGAACAAAAGGCCTTGGGGATAGTATTATGTAAAAATAAAACTAGATCTGACAGGCCACCTGGGCCCTGAAGTATCATTGAAGATGGGAAATGGAATCGGCAACCCACTGTCCCCTGCGTGTTTCTGAACAGCCCTTTTCAACACGCAGCCCTTTTGTATATGAAACAGAGACCTAACTAGCACCATACATAAAAGCCTGCTATAAAAACTGCCCTGTCTTCATGGCTTCCTTCCTGTTGTTTCTGAACTTGCTGTACTGCACTGCCCGGTGGGATGAAAGGGTCCTCACAGGGCCAGATTGAAGTAGAAAAAGTTAGGGAGGCTATGACAGTTTTACAATAAAGAGAGTAGAAGATGATATAGAAAGGAAGGAGAGAAACCTTTGTCTCCCAATTAACTACTGCCAGAAAGGCAAATCTGAAATAGTTGTTTGGGGAAAACTTTAAAAAGAAAACTGAGCTCTGGCCAGGTAGCTCAGTTGGTTGGAGCATTATCCCTACACCAAAAGGTTGGGGGTTTGATTCCTGGTTAGGTCACATACCTAGGTTTTGGTTTTAATTTCTGAATGGGTCACATACAGGAGGCAACTGATTGATGTTTCTCTCTCACATGGATGTTTCTCTCTTTCTCTCTCTCCCTCTCTCCAAACAAAAAAAACCTTAAGTAAATATGTAGTTATTTTTATTATTTAATCTAATAAAAGAGCAATACGCAAATTAACCATCACTCTGAGATACCTAAGCCACACCCACCAGTCAAGCCACACCCCCAGCCAATCAAAGTGGCTGTATGCAAATTAACCCAGCCAAGATGGCTGCCAGCAGCCACAGAGCTAAAGCAAACAGGAGGTTTCCGTTGCACTAGCGATGGAGCAAACTGCCTGCCTAGGCTGGCTGGGCCTCTGCTCAAGGCAACAATGTTTCAATTATAGAAGCCACGGAGCTGAAACAAACAGGAGGCTTTGTTGCCTGCCTAGGCCTCCATTCAAGGTAACAAAGTTTCAATTATAGAAGATAAATAAACCCCAGAGACCTGATTCCAGCCAGCCTCGTTGGGACCTTGGGTCAATGGGAGCTGTGGGCAGCCTGAAAATGACCCTCAGCCCCTCACCCAGGCTGGCCACACTCCCATGGGGTGAAGGTCCCCACTGGGGGACTTGGCCAGCCTGCAAACAGCCATCAGCCCCTCACCCAGGCTGGCCAGGCACGCCAGTAGGTGGACATCCCCCGAGGGGTCCCAGACTGTGACAGGGCACAGGCCAGGCTGAGGGACCCCCGAGTGCACAAAGTTTTGTGCACCAGGCCCCTAGTATATAATAGCATAACATATAAATACTTACATATTAGGTAATATTTAATATATATCCATTATTATATAATCTATAATCTGTATTATGTAATTTAGGAGTGTTTAAATGAGGCTGGGAATGCCCGTGTAAGAATTTTATATAACAACTAGGGGCCCGGTGCACAAAAATTTGTGCACTCGGGGTGGAGGGAGTCCCTCAGCCCAGTCTGTGCCCTCTGACAGTCTGGGACCCCTCAGTGGATGTCCTATGATGGCCCCAGTCTGCCAGGCGCCTTTTGTGTGTGTGTGTGTGTGTGTGTGTGTGTGTGTGT
>PVJC01006284.1:0-55568 GCA_004026665.1 Murina feae | reverse complement strand
CTATGATTGTTATATTGTTTCAAATGTTTCAAATCTGTGTTTCGCTAGAGCCAGTTTAAGTGGAGAGGCCGCAGCTTCACTTTCGCTCCTGCCGCAATGGAAACTGCCCTTTACTCAGGTCCGGGAGTGGCGGCCTCCATGTTGGCTGGGCTAATTTGCATACAGCCGCTCTGATTGGCTGGTGGGCGTGGCTTACCCTATCTCGGAGAAACGGTTAATTTTAATATTTTGCTTTTATTAGTTTAGATGTTCATATAATAAACATGGTTATTTTGTGAAATAGAAGAGAGAGTCTACCACAACCAATATCCAACAGTAACATAGCTCTTTAGACTTCCCAAACATCCTTTTTCTGAAGCTTGCAAGAACTTTATATACAACCCAAAAATTCAACCAATTATTATGGCACCAAAGAAACAAGAATGAAGAAGGTACAGTGTGCCCTCATTGAACTGATGATCTAGAGGAGTAAGGTAATCTAATCTAATAAAAGAGTAATATGCAAATTAACCCTCAATCTATTACACCTAAGCCACGCCCACCAGCCAATCAGAGCAATGATATCTAAATTAACCCAGCCAAGATGGCGGCCAGCAGCCACGGAGCTAGAGCAAACAGGAGGCCAGCGATGGAAAAAACTCCCTGCTGTGGCCTCCGCTCAAAGCAACAAAGTTTCAATTATAGAAGCCACAGAGCTGAAGCAAACAGGAGGCTTCGTTGTCTGCCTAGGCAGGCTGTGGCCTCCACTCAAAGCAACAAAGTTTCAATTATAGAAGATAAATAAACCCCAGAAACCTGCTTCCAGCCAGCCTTGCTGGGACCTTGGGTCAATGGGAGCTGTGGCCAGCCTGCAAATAGCCCTCAGCCCCTCACCCAGGCTAGCCAGGCACCCCAGTAGGGACTCAAACGCTGAAGGGGATGTGGCCAGCCTGAAAACAGCCATTAGCCCCTCAACTAGGCTGGCCAGGCACCCCAGTAGGGACCCGAACCCTGAAGGGGATGTGGCCAGCCTGAAAATGGCCCTCAGCCCCTCATCCAGGCTGGCCAGGCACCCCAATAGGGACCCAAACCCTGAAAGGCATGTGGCCAGCCTGCAAACAGCCATCAGCTCCTCACCCAGGCTGGCCACACCCCCATGGGGTGAGGGTCTCCACTGGGGTGCTTGGCCAGCCTGCAAACAGCCATCAGCCTCTCACCCAGGCTGGCCAAGCATATGACAAGTACTATTACAAAGGGTTGTATAAAGTACCATGAGAACTCAGATGAGGAGATAAAGTTCTCCTGGTTGAGGTAGGAGGAAAGAAGCTGGAACACCATAAAAAGCTAATTAATTCTGAGCTGGAATGAAAAATTATATATGAACAAGAATTTGTGAGGCAGATAAAGTAGAGAGAACACCCAAGGCATTGGAAACAGCATAAGAAGGGATGAAACTGAGGATCATACTCATGCTAAGAAGCCTGAACTTTACCTGTGAAAGAACAGAAAGCAGTGAGCAATGGAATTTTTAAGGGACTAGAGGCCCAGTGCACGAAATTCATGCATGGATGGGTAGCGTCCCTAAGCCTTGCCAGCAATCAGGGCCAATCAGGGCCTTCCTGCTGCCAGCCAGGGTCTCCTTTCCTTCCACACTGCCCCCTGGTGGTCAGCACACATCATAGTGAGCAATCGAACTCCTGGTCTCCCTGCTGAACTCCCAAGGGGACACTTTGCATAAGCCAAAGATGATGGGGGATCTAAAATAGGGCCATAGAGCCAGCCAGGATGCATGGGAAAGGATGGGTATTGAGATGCTTCGGAGGTAGAACAAACAAATGTAGTATCCAACTGAATGTGGAGAATGAAGAAAGGAAAAAAAAAAAACACAAACAAAACTGAATTTCCTAGTTTGGGGAAACAGGTGGAGAGTAATCTGAGACAGAGTATATAGGAAGAGAAGCAGGTTTGGGGAGGGGAAAGTAGGAGGATGATGATAAGCTTAGTATCTGATATGTTACAGTGAAATTTCTGTAGACTTCGAAGTAGAAAAGGACAGTAGTTATCTGAAAATACAAGTTTGAACTTCAAAGAAAAGTTCATATTTAGAGATTTTGATTTGAGAATCATCACTGTACACATAGACAAAGTTGAGAAATAAAATCACCAGAGTAGGTAAACTCATCCAGGGAGAGCATACAGAATTGGGGGGGTAGGGGGGTGCAAATAGTGTCAAATGCTGTGACAGGATCAAACAGCATAAGAAATTAAAGAGAAACTGAATTCTGCAAGTAAGTTGTCACCAGTGAAAGAAAATTCAGTTGGGACACTGGGCACAAAAACCAGGCTACAATAGATCAAGATGACTAAAGGAATATAAGAAAGGCTATTAAGAGGCTATTAGTGAATTATTTTTTTCAAAGAGAACATTAGTTTGAAAAACAGACAAGCTTAAAATAACTTTTTTCTTAGGACAGAGAAAAACCTAAACATATTTATAAGGAGTCACTAGTGAGAATACAAACATGTACATACCCAGAGGCCCGCTCCTGAATTATAAGGAATGAGGTGAGAACTAGCGAAGATTACAGATAAATTGAGAGATAGATCTGTGGAAAGTAAAAGGCTAAATAACATGTTGAGAATTTACGAGATAAGTTTGAGGAGAGTGGTGAAAGTGTGGAATAGCTGCTGTGAGGAAAAGGAATGGGAGTCAACCAGAAGAGAAAAGAAAGATTTCAGGGCAGCGTTGAAAATCAAGCTGGAGCTCGAGCTCATAAACATGTAAAGGAGTCAGTCAGCACAATGCTATGCAGCGGAACTGAGCTGCTCATGGAGAAAGTGAACACGGGTCCAGCTTTGGAGAAAGGAAAGCAAGGTGTGGCAGGAAGAGACCAGAATGCAGTGCAAATGCTGTCCTATGGGGCATATAGGGAAGGCAAGGACTCCGTAAACGGGATGGCTGGGAACGGAGCAGAGACCAGCTTTCGTGGGTATGTAGGAACAGTAGTGGAAGAAAGGAGGTTGTGACAAGACTCATATTTCTAGGAGGGGAGCATTTTAGGTCACCTCAAATACTCTTCCCTACGAAACTTAGCCTTCTACAAGAGAAAAACAGAGGCCATGTTGACTTCTAAGTATGCCTGCCTGATATGTTAACTAGTTTTTCAACCGGGGCTGACACCTCAAAGTTGTTAGAAGGAATCCCAATGAGAAAATGGCAGGACTGCGTTCTTTCTCCTAAGCTTCTTCCTTCCAGAACTTTAAGACTTGATCTGGATGTCTCAGCACTATGTCAGTAACTATTATTTTTGTTGACTGTGAGATTATTGCAGTTGTCATGTGTGTGGAGTTGCTGAAAATCAACCTTTAAGAAACTGCCTAATTGCTAGTTTAGCAATTCCCTCAAGGTCCCAGTGCCAGCTGATGCAGGACAAGAGTCGTCCTTCTCAAGGCCTTGGATCCTTCCCTCAGCGCTGAAGTACGACTGTAAGGGCAATAATTCAGCACAATAATCCCATTGAACAGGGAAGCAGAGGTGGGGACTGCTAATATGGTCAGTGACATCCAGGAGGTGGGAAAGTGAGTTCACTTCCTTTCACTGCAAAAACTGAATCTAACCCTTGTACCACAAGGACAGGAAAACCTCAACTCGCTACTCACTTGTTCCCTAAAGACCTGGGCTCCCATCCAGCCTGTCCAAGAAGAAAGACATTAGATTCCTCTCAGAGGGGCTACAAATGAACCAGAATATTGCCACCAAGAGGGATGTTGGCTTATAGTGCTGATTCACTCTAAGAAGCCAACTTCCTTTCAAACCTTCTCCTACTACCCAAATGACAAAGGGTATGATGATTATAAAAGGTAATTCTATATAATAAAAGCCTAATACGCTAAGTGTCCAGTCCACCGGTCGGCCATTCAATATGCTAATGATATGCTAAGGCCACTCAACCACTCAACCGCTCAACCAGGGGGGCAGACACTCCAACTGGTAAGTTAGCTTGCTGCTGGGGTCCTGCTGATCAGGACTGAGTGAGACAGGGTCCCTCCTCGGCAAGCCAACCTGCCGCATCTCTCCCTGGCCCCGATCGTGCACCATGGGATCCCTCAGCCTGGCCTGTACCCTTTTGCAATCTGGGACCCCTTGGGGGTTTTGGAGAGCCATTTTCAGCCCGATCCCACAGGCCAGGCCAAGGGATCCCTCTGGTGCACGAATTCGTTCACTGGGCCTCTATTTGCTTATATTAAAGTACACTGATAGAAGAAATAAAAATTCATGAGTTGGTTGGTTATCTGGATAAACATCTGGAATTTGGCTCCCACATCAGCCTGGCCAGTCATTCCATTTGGACTGAGATGAACTGAGACAAAAAAAGTAACTCCAAATGTTTGTTTAACGCAGTTCTGTTTCACCTTCACATGGGTCACCGCCTTCTTTTGCTCACAAACACTTAATTGTCTCTAAAAAGTAGGTCAGTGCCTTGTGGAACAAGCTGGAAGGGGAGCTAAGACCCAGCCTATCTCTCCAACAGTAGAGGCCCAAGCGTGTCTAGGAGACCAAGACCAGTCAACAACACACCATGCCAAGAGCACTTAAGGTGCTCAGGCGGCAACCTGGCTACTGCCATTCCTAGGTGGTGATTCAGCAGACTTGGGAGAGCAGAAGACGCCCAGGGCGCGGGTCTGAGGTTCATGTGAGTCCCAAGTAAAACTTGTCCCACTCTGATTGCTAATGAGGTGTCCCTAATAATCCCTGAATAGAGGGAGCAAGAGATGAACAATCAGAATGCTAAACTCTTCCCCACTGTCCATATGGTCCCTTCTGTAGAATGCCAAGCATTGCTCAACCATAAATGGAGCTGTCTGAAATCCTCCTCACTCCTTCTCCCAAATATTTTCTTCGGGACACCCAAAAATAAACACTGCTCCTTACCCATGAGCTAGAGGTACATTCTTAGCACTGAAAGCTATCATTTGAGCATGCCTGATGAAGAAGGGGTTACAATTTTTACACATGATACATCTTGTTTCTAGGTCCAAATACTCCATCCACCCAAAACTCTAAGGTGAGAGAGACTCTCCCCGCAAACCCCCTCCAACCTCTAACTTGCTAGTTCACTAAATATAGGATATCGCTTAAAAGTCAAAAAGAAGAGGCACAGGGAGATGAGGCAACACAGGGCTGCCAGTTTGGGAAACAGCTAACGGAGGGCCAGCTGTCCAGCTGGCTCTGGAATCTGAAAACTTCCAAACCTAACAACTGCCTTTCTCAGCAAGAATCAAAAGTATGTGAATCAGCTGTGGAGGGTAAAGGCTGCAGAGCCCAGTTTCAGAAGTCAGTAGCAAACTACTTCCTCAGCCATTGTTCCCCAGAAAGAGCAAACTGCCAGGAAACTCACCTCTCCACCAGCTACCAGCTCTAAGAAAGGAATGGGACAAGTAGTTATCTCTCTTTCTCAATAGCTCTTTCTTAATATCCATCTATCTCCCCTCTCCTGTTCTTCCCTCCTCTCTCCCTCCTTCCCTCCTTCCAATTCTCTCGTAAAACCCAAACCACTGACAACTCCAATCTTTCTGAATTCTGACTATATAACTCTGCATTATCTTTTCCCATGTACCTCCCCTCTTCCCCATCCCCTACTACCTTCCTGCCCCACAACACACAATCTTCACCTCTAAGTACTTTAGAGTCAGAACCACATGAAGTAATATCTGACTTCACACTATTTTTTATTTGTTATATTTAAATCTAGTCTTTGTAACTATATTGTAAAATCTACAAAGGAAAAAACCAGGTCTTATCACCAGTACTGTAGCTAACACTGCATGTTTACTAAGCACCATTCTGAGCATTTTACAGGTATTATTTCATTCAATCTCTAGTAAGAATCCTATAATGTAGGTGCTATCAGCATAGCCACTTTACAGATAAGAACTGAAGCACAGAAAGGTTTAAGAACTTGCCCAAGTTCATAGTAAATTGCAAAGCTGAGATTCAAACCCTGGTAGCTTAACTAGAGTCCATTTTCTTACTACACAGTGGTCTGAGACCAGTGGCATCAGCATCTTCTGGGAATTTGTTAGAAATATCAATTCTCAAGCTCCCTCTCTCCCCACCCCCCCTACCCCAAGATTTACTGAATCAGAACATGGAGATCTGACCCAGCAATCTGTGTTTTTAATATTTTTTTATTGATTTTAGAGATGAAGGGAGAGATAAGAGAGACAGAAACATCAATGATGAGAGAGAATCACTGATTGGCTGCCTCTTGCATACCCCACACTGGGGATCGAGCTCAAAACCCGGGCATTGACAGGGAATCAAACCATGACCTCTGGATTCATAGGTCAACACTCAACCACTGAGCCACACTGCTCACGCAGCAGTAATCTGTGTTTTAACAAGCCCTCCGGGTGATACTGATGCAGGCTAAAGTTTGAGATCCACTGCTCTCCAATACAATACCTTCATAAGCCATGCTGCTTCTACTTTCCTTTATGTGAGCCACACCAAAACAGAAAGAAGTCTAGGAAGAACTGAATAGTGTAAATATATCCTGAACAACTGATTATGGCATAATGGTTAAGAGGGCATGCAGATTCTAGAGCTGACTGCCTGTCAGTGTAAAACTTTGCTCTGCTACTTACCACCTGTGTGGCCTTGGGCAAGTCACTTAGCCTTCTTGCTCCTGTCTTATCAAGTGTAAAATGGAGATAAAAATGGTACCTACCTCTTTAGTTGTTAGAAGCACTGAATGAGTTAATATCGTGTCATTAACTATGAGAGGCCTGGCACACGAAATTTGTGCATGGGTAGGGTCCCTAAGCCTGGCCTGAGATCAGGGCTTATCTTTCCTAGCTGCTGGCAGCCTGCCCTGCCCCCCTCCCCACCAGTCGCCTTGTGTGTGGGGCGACCAGCGGGGCGATTGGGGCCCCAGTGGCTCACACTCACCTTTGGCCTGGTGCTGCCCACACCTACTACCACCCCCCCTTCCCCATTCCCCATAGGGCAATCAGAGCCTGCAGGTGGCATGGGGGGGTGGGGGTGACAAGAGGTTGGCTAGCATGCCCCAATCAGACAACTGGGAGCTGGGGGCAGCTCCTGCGTTCAGCGTCTTCCCCTTGGTGCTCAGTATGCATCATAGCGACTGGTCATTCTGCTGTCCAGTCAATTTGCATATTATGCTTTTATATAGAGAAAGAAGATGGTCTTTGGTCCACTTTACCATTAAATTCAATAAATCTTTATTAGGCATCAATGTGCTAGGCACTATGCTAAGTATATGCCTTCATCAACATCTCCCAACACATCATCAGACTTACAATACATGTTTATTGATGCCTTATTATATGCAATACTCTGTGCTATGAATATCAGGGTCATAAAGAACAAGGCACTGCCCTAGCCAGTTTTGCTCAGTGGATAGAGCATCGGCCTGCAAACTGAAGGGTCCTGGATTTAATTCTGGTCAACATACCTTGATTGTACCTTGACCAGGGCCCATGAAAGAGGCAACCAACCAAAGTCACATCGATATTTCTCTCTGTCTTTCCTTCTCTCTTCCTTTCTCTCTATAAAAAAATCAATGGAAAAATATCCCCAGGTGAGGATTAAAAAATAAAAAAGAATAAGGCATTAAGCCTTCCTTCAAGAACAGCACAAAGTAGCAAGCCAGATATGACATTTACACGAGTAACTGTTAACACATAGTAGCAAGGAGTAAGAATCATAAGATAGCATTGTGTGGTGGAAAGAACATGGGGTATGAGGTCATAGGATCTAAATTCAGTGCTACCTTGTTACCTACCCTCAGGCCAGACTCATAACTTTGTGAGCCTTCATTTTCTCAGCTGCAACACAGGAATGATAATCCATGAGGCTCAAAGGAGCTAATATATGCCAAAGCACTTTTTAAAAAGGCTATGTGAATGTTAGTTGTCAGTTATTACTATTACTTTCAAGTGAGTTTCTTTCAATATTGTGTAAGTTCAGAAAGATGGTCTGACTTGTACCTAAAGGATCATAAAGGCTGCTCGAACACAGTGTGACATTTAAGATGAATACGGAAGGACAAATAAGATGTAGAGCTGGCCCTAACCGGTTTGGCTCAGTAGATAGAGCATCCACCTGCAGACTGTAGGGTCTCAGGTTTAATTCCGGTCAAGGGCATGTACCTTGATTGTGGGCACATCACCAGAAAGGGGTTTACAGGTGGCAGCTGATCAATGTTTCTCTCTCATTGATGTTTCTAACTCTCTGGCCCTCTCCCTTCCTCTCTGTAAAAAAAATCAATAAAATACATTTAAAAAAAAAAAAGATGTAGAGCTGAAAGGAAAAGCCAGGTAGATGGAACACAGCATGAACAAGGCATAGAAGTAGGAAAACACAAGGCCTATATAGGAAAGGTACTAGTTCATTTTAGCTGTAATTTAAAAATTGGGAGATAACATTTAAAATGTAGGCAAAGGGCAAACAAGGCAGGGGGGAGGGGGAAGAGAGGAGAATCTATTCATTTTTCCCTCTATAAGCATCTTTGGTAATTGGAGCAGGAGTAAATGATAAAACAGGCGGTTAAAATTAGTTTAAGGATTTATCTGTGAATCTGAAGTAAGAGCAAGATATAAAGTTGGTATGGAAAATGGAATTCCTACAGTTATGCAGGTTTGTGCAGGGGCCAATTTGAAAATGATACTGTTATCTCTCATCGGAAATTGCGGAGCTTTGGCCTTTAGGACCCTTCGGCATCATTATTCAAATAAGAGAAGGCTATGTTTATCTAACAGCAGCTACAAAAGGAACTGGACAAGTTCAACCAACCCTCTTAGCCATTGTTCAAGTGTTTGGAGGTGCCTCTACCCAAATAAATATGAAGTACATTCATTTTGTTTTGGTTTTTGTTTTGTTTTCACTTGTAATTTTTAATCAACAATATCCTTGAATGACAGTAGTACGTAATCCTGAGTGGCACTAATCTGTTGATACAGAAATTGAAGCTCCCAATAGATTTTTTTCAGACAAATTTTTAAAGCTTTATGTATGTTGACATGCTTGAATGACATAATCTAGTAATTCTTGCTTGCCAAAGAGTACCTGAAAAAAAAATAAATTTAACAAACCATGAGGAAAATTCATTATCAACAAACAGTATATACAGCTTCTTAATCATGCCAAATATTTTATATTTAAAATCCAACTCGCAGTTTTGCATAAAGAAAATTGCATAAGAGAAAAATATTAACTTTCCAAGGAACAAGTCAAAGTTTGAAAATCAAACTGAACACGCTTATGCTTGTCTCTCCTCCAGTGTCATACAAGTGCCCCCTACTGTCGTTCATATTTAATCTGTTTCTCCAAAATAGATTTTTTTTAGATCCTCTCCAGTAGTGGCTTTCACAAACATAATTCTTTAGTCATATGAACTTAAACAATCATAACTGGCTAATACTGTGATCCTTATTAGTTTAATATAGAATTCACTATTATGTTGACAACATACAAAAATCTTGAATAACTTTATTTTTTTTTTCATAGAGGAAGAGAGAGGAATAGAGAGTTAGAAACATCCACGAAAGAGAAAAATCGATCAGCTGCCTCCTGCACACTCCCTACTGGGGATGTGCCCGCAACCAAGGTACATGCCCTTGACCGGAATCGAACCTGGGACGCTTTATCCACTGAGCCAAACCGGTCAGGGCTTGAATAACTTCTAAAAGAAAACTGGTATCTAGGCATTGGAAGTTGGAAGCAGGAAATGCGAAGGTTGGCTTATTTGGGTGAGGAACTGCACTGAGGGGATGTGTCCTGCTTCCGTGACACAAGGGGGCAAAATAACCCCAGTGCCACCGCAGTCCCCTTAAGCATAAAGAGAGGCCTGGGGATACATCAGTTTAAAGCCACCCTTTACCCACTAAAAACAAACAGGAGAGCTACAGATAGGGATCCAGGAGTTTGGAAGGGCTGCCTCTCCTTCTCAACCTCTATCCCCTATGTCCAGCCTAAGTTCAGGATGCAGAAGCCTGGGCTCTTGAACTTTTCCAGGTCTGACTCAGGCCTGCTGACGGGCAGAGAAGTCATACTTGGAGTACAAACCCCTTCTGCTAAGGTTCTTTACGCTTGAGTTCCCTGGGCGACTATTTCCGGTAGTGGTCTGGGTTGAGGAAAAACAAAGAGCATGTATCTTCTATATTGTATCAACTGTCAATGATAGGGTACGTATGTGCATACACATGTGCATATATGTATGTGTGTATGTGTACATACACATGTGTGTGCTAGTATATATGTCCCAGAAATCCTACCCTGGCAAGCCAGGCTGACACACAGTTGGTCATTCATTGAGCTCACCACCCTAGGGCTATAATGCAATCCCCTTCCCTCCCCTCCCCCCACCTGTGTGAAACAAACTAAGAGTCTAGATATGTGACAACACAGCAAGGGCCCCATTCATAGTGCTAGTAAAAGGAGAAGGAGGGAAGCAAGGCTGGTGAGCTATAGGCATTACAAAGCAGTCTATCCTTGGAAAAAATTAGGCTAGAAAACAATATTTTTCCCAAAGATTTTTGCCAAGTGCACCTCTGCGGACTCCACTGGGTCCATCACATGTCATGCACCTATAAACGGAGATGCCACACCGAAACCTAGAGAGATGAAGTCAACACACAAACAATGGTTTCTTCCTTCACTTCATCCTTCTCCTCACATCTTTGGGAGCTCTAACTATAGAGAATCGATCTAACAACACTACTATTTAAAACTTGAGTTGCTAACCCAAGTGTCCATCAAAAGATGGATGAATAAATAAAATGTGGTATATACAAAGAAATATCATTCCATCTTAAAAAGGAATAAAACTCTAACAACATAAATAAACCTTGAAGACATTATGCTAATAAGCCAGTCACAAAAGGATAAATATTATATGATTCTACTTACATGACATACCTAGAGTAGTCAAATTCATAAAACCAAAAAGTAAAATTATGTTTGCTAGGGGCTGGGGGAGGGGAAGGGAGTTTTATTGTTTAATGGGTATGGAATTTAAGTTTGGGAAGATAAAGTTCTGGAGCTAGATGGTGGTGATGGCTACACAACAATGTGAATGCACTTAATGCACTGAACTGTACACTTAAAAACATTTAAAGTGGTAAACTTTATGTTATGTATATTTTACCACAATTAAAAAATCTTATTGTTATTAGGACTCTTACTAATAAAAAGCTATAATTACATACGTACTATGTGCCCAGCAACATGCTTTACATATATTAACTCGTTTAACCTTTACAAAAACACTCCAAGATATTATCAACATTTTGCAAGTTAAGGAATTTAAAAAAGCACATATAGCTCAGAGATTAAGTGATTGTCCAAGGTCATAGAGCCAGAAAATACCAGAACCAGGATTCCAACACCTACCCCCTTTCCACTATAAAATGCTGCTTCCACCCTAATGGAGAAATAGTATACCTGATAGTATAAAATAGCCACAAATCACAAAAGCCCTGGAGAAGGAGAAAGGGCACATGGTCAGAAACAGAGATAAAAGGAAGAATTTACAATCGTGTGCCGCATAAGGTCATTTCCCTCAAAGATGGACAGCATACACAATGGTGGTTCTGTAAGAGTATAATGGAGCTGAAAACTTCCTGTTTACTAGTATAGCCTTCATAACACTGAAGCACATTACTCATGTATATAAAAATATAGAACATACAATTAAGTATATAACACTTGATAATACATGACTGTTACAGGTTTATGTTTTAGCATTATTTTAGAGTGTACTCTTTCTACTTATTAAAAAAAAAGTTTGAGTTTCCTGTAAACCTGTGCCATGTAATGCTGGCAGCAGCCTCGTGCGTTTCATGTTTACTGCCTCTCTTACTGCATTTTCTCTTGTGCTTGATTTGATCCCATGTTGCATTATAGGTAACATGGTGCACTGGCCTGAAGCTCCGCAGCAGTAGGCTGTACCATCAAGTCAAGGTGTGTAGTTTAGACACCTAGGTTTGTGTAAGTGTCTACAATGTTCACATGATGAGGAAATCTCCTAATGACACATTTCTCAGAGCATATTGCCATCCTTAAGTGGGGCATGATAGCACTGTTAAAAATTAGGTGCATGCTCACTAATTCCACTCTTTAAGAACTTTAAACACACCACTTACCTACCTAGCCATTTAAAACCCCAGCAAACGAGGAAAAGCTGTGCGTATTACCCACAAAACCCAAAAATGTTCTATTTTATAAAAATGTTAAGGAGTTCTCCAAGGTCAGGGAAGAAAATATGAGTTAGTGTATTGCAAAATTAAACACCAACTCCCCAAACTTTAAGCAGAGCTTCGCTAGAAACAAAGAGGATTACAAGGAACCCCTCTCCACTATTCTCTTTTCTAGTCCTTTCTGCTCTCCTGACGGATCAGGAATAGGTCAGGTCTTGGTTAGAAAAACAGAAGCTGCTGTTAGGTCCATAGGTGGAGCTACTTCATATGGACTGGCTCCTCATCCCACACCACCCCTACCCCCACTTCCAGAGAGGAAACTGAAGGGACTGCTTGTGTGGGCAGAAGACAGGAAATCTGGACAGCCAGCCAGATTCTAGTCCAAGCCTGTGTCCTTCAGTCAGGGCTCAAGGGGGCATCCTACCAGGTTCTGTTCCAAGGGTGGTGTCACTTCCACCAGGAACTAAGTTACCGCCTAGCAGATTTAGGCACCAAAAGGGCTGATCAGAGAACATGGTGAGAGTGGAATCCATAGCATATAGGTCCCCGTGAGTGACCAGACTTTTTTGACAGAAGTGGGAGAAGGGGCTCTACCAACACCACAGGTCAGGAGGAAAGAGATTCACAGCAATCCCTTCAGGTCCAATGTCTCTCCCAGGGGAATAAGGAAGCTTGGATCCATGTAATGCCTTCGATTCCTCAAATGAAAGCCATTCTGCTGAAAACAAAAGCAGCTTCCTTCCTACACCCACACCCCAACTGATTTATGTCAGCAAGTGTCTCCAGCTACTCAGAAAATAGGCTATCAAACAGGAAATGAAAAAATATCCATTTCTTTCAGAAGGAAGGGGAGGAAACGCATCCATATGGAGACAGGAAATCAGCTGGTCAGGGACCAGGCCATGCTCAGGGAAACGACTGTCCCCTTCTCAAGGCAGGGGGCTGTGCAAAGCCTAGTCCTCTCAGGCTTCAGTTACTCCCTAAGTAAGAACTTCCAAGCCTGGGCCATCTTGTTACAGATATTTACTAGT
Source organism: Murina feae (assembly GCA_004026665.1). Lineage (NCBI taxonomy): Eukaryota > Metazoa > Chordata > Mammalia > Chiroptera > Vespertilionidae > Murina > Murina feae. The sequence goes on along the minus strand of PVJC01006284.1, from coordinate 42,336 downwards.
TTAAAGGGGAAAATAAAGGCACCTTATTATGCACTGCCACCAACCAAAAGCACATCTTCATAAACTACCTATTTTTTGCTCATGGAAAAAAATCAATGTTTGCACAATACTCGGAGAAACTTCAAGGGACATTTGCCAACAGCTACAGGTAACCCCAATCTGCAATCAGATTGGGTGTGGGATACAACCCAGAGAAGAGGCTGAGATGTTCTTGTTTGCCAACAGCAATCATCATAATAACAGCTTATGTTTCTACAGTTCTGGGCTAACAGGCGCTCAAAGCTTTCTTTCCCTTCCCCCAATCTAATCCTGAGGCCTTCCCTTTGCTGAATCCCTCCATTCGAGCGGAATAGGAATAGGAAGGTGGTCAGTGCTACAAAAAGGTCACAGCAACTAGAAGCCTTGTCCAAGGTCATTAGCTAATCAGATGGAACTAACACAATTTCCACATGTTCTTCCATGTAAAGGAATAATGCAAACAACTGTTTCTTAAGAAATTCTTAGGCAATAGAAATTTCTATGTCCTATCTACAAAAAAAGTTATTTCTTCATCCATCTCTCCTATCTCTTCCTTATACCATCTCCCAACTCAATTATGCTAAACATGCATTTGCCTGCAGTGAATGCATTTAAAGTTCCCCTCCACTATTCAACTCCACAAACATTTATAAACATTTTGAGCTGGGCACTCTGTTAAGCACAAGGGGCACAAAGAGGAATGAGATGCTATCTCAGCTCTCGAGATGTCAGAGTCTTACAGAGAACAGAAAGACAACTTTTTCCGAGGAGCCGGTGACATCAAAAAGAAGAATACGTGCTTAGAATTCTCTGGTTCTCAAGCCATGCCATCTAGGGAGATTTGGCTTGGCCAGTTTCTCAAGAAACCTTTCTCTCAAGGAACCTCTGAAAATATTTTGACTTTCTTCAGCCCCAACTTAACAACTCCAACTGACGCTACTCCAAATGCCAAGGCTGTTCATCAGTGTGACGTGTAAAAACAAGAACGCCGCCACAATGCAAGAGAACTCTTGAGTTAGGTCTGAGGAAACCCTGCAGAACCACACCTAGGGAGCGAGCTGAACAATGAAGTGAGTGTACTCATTTTCCCATTGTTCATCCCTCTCAAAGCCACATAATGGGACATGTAGGAAGACTTATCTGAAGGAAGATGAAGTAGACACCAAAACCCACATTATTCCCATGGACCAAAACTCTCCAAGACAGTCTCAGTAATATCATAATGTTCAATGATCTACAAAAAGTAATTCAGCATTGTTATTCCCTCCAGATTAGCATGCAGCAAAATCATCCCACAAAAAGTAGGGAGGCACTAGCCAAAAATAATATATTTTTAAATGATTTTTATTAATTTTAGAGAGTGGGAAAGAGAGCGGGAGAGAGAGAAAAAGGATGCTTTCAAAATCAAAACTCAATCATTACGAATGTATTATGATCTTGCAATATTTATATTTGTTAATTCTCATCTTCTGATAATGAGATATCCATTAATAGATGGGGGGGGAAATCAAGTCCAAGAGTGAGTGGCAGATACTAACCCCCAACAAACACAACTCTTTCTCCGGATACACATTACTCAGAGCAAATCAATAAAGAATGCTGTGAGGTTTTTCTATCAACAAAATAATAGATCTTCATATTAAGAAATCCCAAGACCCCTAAATCAAGCAATCAAAACATTCTGCCCTCTAAATCACAGAGGACTTAAAACTGTCACACTCCATTACCTTTTTCTACCTTCCTACCATTTGGGGAAAGCAGAGAGTGGAGGATAGAAGAGATTACACTCAAGGTATGGACAACTAACAGAGTGGTCCAATGCAGACCTGGGCCTCAGAGATGGGAATAATGACCAGTCTAGTGTGTGTGTGGTAGGAGGGCATCAGTGAAGGAGGAAAGCCAGATGGGGCAAAAGTAAGTAGCAGAGGTAAAAAAGAGATTTTTTCACCATTCCAGTAGCAACCGCTACTAGCAAATGCAAGGAGATCCTGGTAACCCCTCAAATCTAGGGCTGAGAAGAGAAATGAGAGAAAGGAATATCTCTATCCCTCCCTTTCACCACTGACTATTCTGCATCTCTTGTGGACTTACTAATTATAAAACAAGCCCTTTCTCCAGACTCACCCTAATGAGAAAGCAAGTAGCTGGGTGGTACAGATTTATTGTAAGACAATAAATGGCAATTAATAACTGGCTTGTACCAGAGAAGCTGGTTTGTCTAATCGGCCTATTGGTTCTAAGAAGCTTCTCTCTGCATTACACCATCCTTTTATTTATGTTTTTAATAAAACCATATCCCTATGTCTAACGATTCTGCATCCTCCCTTCCATCGCCTTGTCAGCCCTCCTCCTACACTTACTATCTCTCTTCCCCAAGGTGGAGTCTGAATCCCATTCATTAGAGGGAACATAACCTGTTACACAAGTATTTCATCTGCCAACACTCCTCTCAGTGGCACACCCCATCCTGCCAGACAGCCAAGATGATGTCATCAGTTGAATGTTCCTCCAGGCTTCAGGCCCTGAGCACCTGATCTTTAAAAAGTACTGAGGAAATCAATCACATCAACTTTTGGTGAATACTTGCTAAATGTAGGGCACTGTGTTAGACAAAATGAGGAGTAGAAAGAAGACTGACTAAATCATCTGTGCGAGTTTAACCTAATTGGGCAAATATGTCGAAGTTAAACAATAAAAAATAAAACACAGCATTACATGACAACTGGCTATGAGTGGTAGCAGTTAATGCTAGGAGATCAGAAGCGGAACAAGTTATCATGCGGTATGGTTTGCAAACTATTAATGGGAAAGGGAGAACTTGAGCTGAGCTCCAAAAACTAGCAAAGGTGGCAAAAGATCTTACTCTAACAAAGGGGATTACTCTAAGAAAGGCACAAGTCCTTAGTACCAAACAAAGGCCAAAAGTAAGCCAAATGTATGGCAACAAAAATAAAAAAGAACTAGGAGAATTTATCACCAGTATGCTATACTACAGAATATAGCAAAGAGTTTTTCCGGCAGAAAGAAAATGATTCCAAATGAAAGACTGAACATGCTATCAGAAAGGAAAAGGTAAATATTTGGTAAATCTAAATGAATGTTGTCTGCATAAAACAATCATCATAGTGGGATTATTTTTTAATAAACACTGCCCTGACTGGCTTGGCTCAGTGGATAGAGTGTTGGCCTGTGAACTGAGAGGTCCCGGGTTCGATTCTGGTCAAGGGCATGTACCTTGGTTGCAGGCACATCCCCAGTAGGAGGTGTGCAGGAGGCAGCTGATCGATGTTTCTGATTCTCTATCCCTCTCCCTTCCTCTCTGTAAAAAATCAATAAAATATATATTTAAAAATAAATAAATAAATAAACATACTAAAATATTTGCATTAAAAATAAGTGGTATGGCCCTAGCCAGTTTGGCTCAGTGGACAGAGTGTCAGTCTGCAGACTGAAGGGTCCTGGGTTCAATTCCAGTCAAGGGTGCATACCTTGGTTGCAAGCTCCTCCCTGGCTGGGCCCTGGTTGGGGTGCATGCAGGAGGCAACCAACTGATGTGTTTCTCTCACATCAATATTTCTCTCTGTCTTTCCCACTCTCTCTAAAAATCTATTGGAAAATATCCTCAGGTGAGGATTAAATAAATGAATGATATGATATGATATGATATGATATGATATGATATGATGATATGATATGGCCCTCCCATCATGGCTCAGTAGTTGAGTGTCAACCTATGAACCAGGAGATCACAGCAGGCTGGATCCCCAGTGTAGGGTGATTCTCTCTCATTATTGATGTTTATATCTTTCTCACCCTCTCTCTTTCTCTCTGAAATCAGTAAAAATATTTTTTAAATAAATAAAATAAATGGTATGATCAAAATAAATTACATATGCATGGAATAGTAAAGCAGAGAGTGCTAATTCATTCACTTTAAAGAGCTCAAAGTCATTATTAAAAACAAGTGGAGTGCGTCTGGAAGGACAAATTTTTCAATAGAGTGTGTTTAGGAGGCCTTTTCATACAGAGGCAGTAACATGAACAAGGTTAATGGACAAGAAACAACCTGGAGTGTGAGTAAACTGGCGTGCAAAGGATTAGGGGTATAAGGCAAGAAATGCAGCGAGGAATCAGGGTGGGGAGGAGGGCCATGTCTTCTACTAAGAAATTTGGCCTTATTTATACTGGCACATAATCACAGCCTCTCTCCTACATGGCCCTTCATAATACAGAGTGCTTTTCATGGGCATGTAGGTGAATGTCACCTTCAGAAAAAATAAATGAATAACAAGAGGTCACGCTTTGAGACAAGAGGAGACATGACCAACAGGAAGAAGTAAAGGAAGGGAAGAGGTAGGTCTTGGTAAGAAAATAAATTAAACCCTGAGCAGTGCAGGTTGGGTAGGAGAAAGACTAGAAAAGAGAACCTTTTTCTTTTTTTCTTTTTTTTTTTTTATATATTTTATTGATTTTTACAGAGAGGAAGGGAGAGGAAAAAGAGTTGGAAACATCGATGAGAGAGAAACATCAATCAGCTGCCTCCTGCACAGTCCCCACTGGGGATGTGCCCGCAACCAAGGTACATGCCCTTGACCGGAATTGAACCTGGAACCTTTCAGTTCGCAGGCCGGCGCTCTATCCACTGAGCCAAACCAGTTAGGGCAAGAGAACCTTTTTCTTTGTACTGCTTACATTTATTAGAATGAGCATCTATAATTCCGTAGTAATAATAATAAAGAGAGTTAGGTCATCGTAGCCTATGCTTTTTCACTTTCAGTTCTGGAACAGTATTTTTTGTTTTAAAGAAACTCACAATGTCCCACACCTGACTAGGGCCCCTTGGCAAGACTTAAACCACAAGGTAAAAAATGCCAACTGAAGTCACACTCCCTTTCCTACTCACAAACAATAAGAACTTACAAGAATGCAAGTAAAGGTCACTTACCTGACCCTTTCAGTGGGCGTAATTCCAGAACTAGGAGTTTTTACAGAAAAGAAGGAGACTTGGGCCAGACAGTTCTATTCAAGGAAGTGAAAGGAAAGTATAATACCATGGTTAAATGCTGAAGCTCTGTAGTCCCACAGAGCTAGATATGAATGCCTACTCTACCAATTTACTAGGTGTGACCTTGAGCAAATTATTTCAATGGCTGAGCCTCACTTTCTCCTCTGTAAAATGATGATAATAAGATCTACGTTATTCTTAGCCACTTTGACTCAGTGGATAGAGCATGGGCCTGCGGACCAAAGGGTCAAGGGTTTAATTCTGATCAGGAGCACATACTTCGGTTGCAGACTCCTCCCCAGCCCCGAGCCCTGGTCTGGGCTCCTGCAGGAGGCAACCAATCGATGTGTTTCTCTCACATCGATATTTCTCTGTCTTTCCTCTCTCTTCCACTCTCTAAAAATCAGTGGAAAAATAACCTCGGGTGAGGATTTTAAAAAAAATAATAAAAGATCTACTTTATGGGATTTTGGTAACAATTAAATGGTCTAAGGTATATAAAGTGTTTAACATAGTCCCTAGAACATAGTAAATACTAAACTATTATTTTTATTAATCCATTCAGCCCATAAAAGGAAGTCATCTCCCACCAAGCTACAAACCAGTTCCAGCTCAGTTCTGTTTCTTAAATGGTGCCAAAACTTAATTGCAGAATTAGCATGATAAGGGGTGAACCTGGATTCTTCCTGTGTACCTAAGAAGAGAATCTTAGTGGTAAGTCTTAAGAGACCTGCAAAAGTTAATTTTATAAATGCTCTTCTCTCCAGTTAGAAAGTAACTAAGCCATCTGTTAAAGGTTCAATTGTATCCCCCAAAAGATGTTGAAGTTCTAACCCCCAATACTGTGAATGTGACTTTATTTGGAAATAGGGCCTTTACAAATGATCAAGTGAAGATCAAGTGAAGATGAGGTCACTAACCCAATATAAAACTGTTCGTATAAAAAGAGGAAATTTAAATACAAAGACAGACACATACAAATGATGTATATGCAGGGAGAGAGGGAGAGGGAGAGGGAGAGGGAGAGAGAGAGAGAGAGAGAGAGAGAGAGAGAGAGAGAGAATGAACACAAACCATCTACAAGCCTGAGGCTATCAGAAAGTGGTAGAGTCTGGAACAGATTAACCCTCTGAGCGTTCAGAAGGAACCACCCTGCTGCACTTTGATTTCATCAGACTTCAAGCTTCCAAGACTATAAGACAATAACTTTCTGTTGTCTGAGCCACCCAATTTGTGGTATTTTGTTATAGCAGCTCCAGGAAACTAATACACCATCTTTTCTTTTTCTTTTTCTTTTTCTCTTTCTCTTTCTTTTTCTTTTTTTGGCATTTATCCTACCATAAACTATGTATTTCCAAAAGAAAGTTTAATTTAAAATTAAAGGGTGGGTTATTTAAAAATAACAGGACCTGGTTATATGCACACTTCTTTCTCTACTAATTCTAATCTCCCAACAATGAGAATACCATCATGAAAAAAAGACATTAGGACCAAAATATACTCTTACTCCTTTTGAGTCTAGTATCTCTGCTTCCCTAACCATCCTTAGATGAACAGAAAGAAGAGAACTCATGTATATTGAGCATCCACTGTATACCCCACATATACTAGGTGCTAATATACATTATCTTATTCAAATTTCACAACATCCCTGCAAGGTATAAACTATTCTCCCCATTATTAATGAAGAAATACATGTTTAGAAAGGTTAAACTGCCCAACATCATACAGTCAGAAAGTGGCTGAGCCAAGATTCAATCTCTTTTTCTTAACCACACCAACATGCTTGAACAAACACTTTGAACCAATTTTCTAGATATGACTTTCTACCAAATTTTTTATTTCAATCAACCTGAATTGAATGAATCAATGGAGACCTCATAAATCTTATCTAATCCCACCCCATTTTTACAGTAAGAAAACTAGCTCAAAAAAGTAAAGTAACTTAACCAAAGTCACAAATAGGTTAGTGGAAGAATCAGGTACCAAACCCAAGTCTCCCGATTTCCATTATACCATATAACTTTGAGGACAACAGCAAACATGAAAATAGAGAACCCAGATGCTAGAATAGACTGCTCAATTCAAATCTTGGCGCTGCCATTTACTGGCTATGTGATCTTTGGCAAGTCACTTAACCTTTCTGATCTTCTCTTCAACTGATAATGGGAGATAATACCTTTTTTACATGGTTGCTGTACGACTAAATGAATTCATATATACATAAAGTACTTAAAATAGGCCCAAGCACATTAAAAAGTATAGTATTTGTTAACTGGTGCTGCTATAACAACTATTATTAAATAATGCTAAACAAACACCAAAGAGTATACACATGGTGACAACAGTGTTATAAAATGGCAGACAGACACACTCATTGACAGATACAGAAAAGAGAAAAAAAGAAAGATGCTTCATTCATATAAATTTGCCTAATTTAATTTAATTATTAGTAATAACATTTACTGAATATTTATTTACTCGGTACCAGACGAAGCACTTGGTACATTACAGATATTACAAAATCTTATTAAGTCAATTGCAAAATGCACCGATATTTCATTTACTCTCCCCAACAGCAGTATGAGGTAGAGTTTGCCTACTCTGCAGAGAAGAAACTGAGGCACAGGGAGGTTAAATCATTTATCCAAGGTCACACAGCTATACCAACCAGGTTTCAACCTCAGGTCAATCAGACTCCAAAGCTCCTTGCCCTGAAACACTCGATCACCAACAGAACTACCTGGGAATCTTGCTAAAATGAAAACTGATTGGGCCTGTCTGGAGTAGAACCTAACATTCTGCATTTCTAAAAAGTTCCCAAGTGTTGCAGATGCTGCTGGTCCTCACACCACAGGATCACCACCAAGTGCTAACTATTCTGCTTTCCTTACAACTCCCCCCTCCTCCTGGGTCTCCATCCCCACCTCAGCAAACCTCTAATGGAAACAACCTTAACTCCCAAGGCAGAAAAACCTTCTAATTAAGCCTTTGTTTCTCTAGCACTTTCTCTAATCCTTCCTCCTCCCTCCAGGGCCACCTCAGCTCAGTCCCCAATCTCCTTTCTAAGGTAGATGACACAAAGCTATCTGAGAGGAAGCTAACAGTTCGAAGTGAATGGCTGTGGTATCTAAGGGGACCTCTTAACGAAAATGTCACCTTAAGCTTGGGTGATTCGGGGTGATGAGGAGCCAACTCAAAGTCCATTATCACCAAAGTAACTCTGAATAGTGAGTTATTTACTCCCATCATGTTTCCAAAGATAATGGGTGTGACCTCTCCCTACCCCCTCTCTCAGCTCAGGTCTCTGAGCAACACAGGTAATTACGGTTTGCCTACTTACTACAGCAACAGCAAGCTTCAATTGGGTTCATCCTCTGCTGCCTATCTGTCCTATATTTTATGCACTGTCTTTGTGCTTAATACCACCTCCATACACACTCAGAAGTAGTTGCACTGCACCAGGCTGTGGTATCACCACCTTCCTATAGATGTCCTGGATTACAAGAAAGTCTGAAATGGAATTCTATGTAATACTAGAGGCCCAATGCACGAAGATTTGTGCAAGAATAGGCCTTCTTCCCCTGGCTGCTGGCACTGGATTCCCTGCAGCACCTGGGACCCAGGCCTTCGCTCTGGCCGCCGCCTCCTGCCTTCACTCCAGGCTGGAGCCACCTCCCGCCTTTATTCCAGGCCACAGCCACCTCCTGCCCATTCTGGCTGGCCCCTTGCGGGAGGCTTGGCTTTCTTCATCGCTGGGGTGTCCCACCCAAAGGAAGCCAAGTGTCCTACCTGCTCCGGTCGGCATTGCCATCTTTGTGGCTATGGGCATAGCCATCTTTGTCACAGAGTGATGGTTAATTTGCATATTACCCTTTTATTAGTATAGATAACTGAGTGGCACCTAGAGGCTTCTCTCCATTATCACAGCCCCAGTGCTCCATGGGCTGTTGGTAAACAATTTCTGCAACTCTACTTGAGCAGTTCAAATCAGACAATTTTCAAGAGAAGTCTGACACATTTGCAAAGTAGCTTAATTCATGAAGTATATCATGTGCATATCATTTAACACCACTAACATCCCCAACAAGACCACAATTAGATTGGGAAGCTCAGACAAATACATGCAAAAAGTTAAGCAACAAAAACCATAAGAAGGCAGTTTTGGCTTATGATGAGCTGCAGGAAAAACCTTTGTTATAGTTATTAAAGACCATAATCGAATCACCACTTAGCTTTCCAATATTTGGAACTTTTATTTAATTTTCCATATTATCACAAGCCTATTAAAGGTATTATACATCTTTACAAGAAAACGAAAGGTAATGAAGAAAAGGAGAAGCAGCAAATGCAGAGGTTTCAGCTCTGCTCCCAGACAACTTACGTAGGCAAAGGCAAAAGGAAGCAGCTGTTGACAGCAACATTCTCTGCCTTTAATAGCCCCTTAATACTGTCCCCACACCTATGTGCTCTTACTAAAATATCACCTGTCCTACTGCCTCTTTTCCCTTCTTAAGGGCTTAGTCACGTCAGGGCCTCCACTCTCTCACCCCTACCTAGGAGCCACCCATCGGATGATCAGAGAGAGGAGGCCTGAGAGCTGGGAATCTAATGCTCCCTCTATCTTTCTCTCCCATAGAGAGGGTGAAGGAAAATTCCAGGCCCTGGCAGATCCCCATTCTTTTAATAAAGGCAGTATTACATGAACCCTGTTATTATACTACTTAACAACATCAACAATAAAAACAATGAACCAGACCTCTGAGAGATGTGAGGCTCTTAAAGCACCCCAACTAAACTAGTGTCTGTTTTCTATTTGGGAAACTAAGTAACAGAGTCTGGGTGGGATAGGTCCTACATTCTTACCCCTGGGAGGTGCCCCAGACCAGGCCGGACCAACTTTCCAACCCAACAATGACCTCATGGGTCATGCTGGTGTTTGTGAATACACACGTTTGCAGTAGGTCTAGGATAAATTTCTTCCATTACAAAGACATTGTACCAGAGGACCCAAGTCTTCCAAGTCTCCTGCCTACCACTTCAGCCACAGATCCCTAGAGAGGGAAGCCTGGTTAGGATCCTGTCCCGGCTAAATGGAAAGAGAGCATGGCAATAGGTCCGCATGACTAGAAAGGACATTAGAGAGAAACTGCTTGGGCAAGGGCCATAGATGGCAGCTCCCTGGAACAAAGATGACCTTATCACTGTCAACCCCTCCTTCCTCTGGACTCTCTTTTTCAGCTTCTACTGTGAAAACGACAGCTAAATGAGGTGTGACTATCCCTTATTTGTTCAACTGCTTATACATTCATTATTGTTTTTGTCATTTGTAATGTCTACTGTACACTGTAAACTCCTAGAGGGCAGACAGAGGCTTATGAACTCTACTTATTCAGTGTTAGCTACTATGCCACATTCAAAGAGGCTTTCAATAGAGGCACTTTGCCGATGGTGATGACAAGGATAGTAGAGGGAGTCCCTACATGCAAAGTGGTATCCCCTGGAGTAGACCATCCACTGCAACATGTGGAACCAGAGGCAATGGACACACAGTGTATGTACACACACCCCTCTTGCAGGACAGAGAGAAACTGTACCAGATAAGCCAAACCAGGGGTGGAAACAAGATCAAATAGTCTCCAAATTAGTGGAGCCACACCTTCCACTCCCCGGAGTGACTCATGTCAAATTTATCTGATACAGATTCCAAATTTACAAAATAAGGAGCCGAAAACAAGCCACACTGAGGGGAACATGCCAGTTAAAAACCAAAGAATGCAGAGTGCGCCAAAAGGAGCAAGACCCAAGTCAATTCTTGACCTAATACATTAGAAAATATCCTCTACACTGGACTAAGGGTGAAAAAAAAACAAGCAAATAGAGGACAAAGGAAAGGGCAACCAAAACTTTTTTTAGATCTAAAGGTCAGATAAATTCTGAAGGACACTATCATGATCTGAAAGGCAGTGATTATACTGAACCTTAAGGTGGGGAGGGTTCTGAGTCATGAGAACAAATACATCACGTTCGCTGCCCGCCTGCCAAATACACGCGGAGGCAGCCACATCTTCTACAATAGCCACTCTGTCTAGTTTTGTGAAGAACTCGAGTCTTCACAAGCCTGGTCCAAAGAGAATAGGGAATATCCTGTAGTCTTCATGGAAAGCACAAATGTTTCTAACCTCAAGTATCCTGGGGAGAGTAAGTGAAGCTAAGCCTAGAGTTCACTCTCAAACCAATGAATCCAGCATTCTCCATATCAGATACTGAGATGAGACCACAGGTGAGAAAAGCCTCTTCTACATCAAGTCAAGATACCCTTGACCACAAGTCAGATTAAGTCAACCAATAGATAAGAACCAATTTCTACCCTGCACTTTACTAAATGCTATAAAGGGATCCAAATTAGACATGGTTCCTGCCCTAAAGAGGTTATTACAGTTTCGTTGGGGGGACAAAATACAAGCCAGCCAGAGAGCAGTCAAGCAGATGTTATACTTTTTACAAACACCCCCTATTCTTCTATCAAACCTATGTTGGAAAACGCTGATTCTGGATCAATCCACCTGTCTGCCTTCTCAATTATCTACAACCAGGTTGTTGAGTGCTTCTGGGGAAAGAACACACATGTGCATGTGTATACATGTGTGCACACACAGACACAGCCCCTACTCTCAGCAGATAGTTTCCCCCATCCCCCATTTCATAGAGAGAATCAGAGCCATCAGGGGAAATTCCCTCAAGTTCTGCTTTTCTAATCAGTCATATTCTTCTTTTAACTCTGGATCACATGCTCCCATCCATTATTCTCTCCCTTCTTTAAATTTTATTATATCTCCCTTCTCTGCTGACTTTCCAAACAGCACTTAAACATGCTTAAGTCTCTCATATGTTACAATATATAAACAAAACTTCCTCCACCTTATATCCCCCTCTATATAATGTCTTCCTACTCTCTGTTCCTTCAAAGTCCAGGTTTCAAAACTCACTGATTCCACTCCTGCACTTCTCATTCACTCCCCAACCACTGCTTCCTGGATGTACTTCTCACAGCTCCACCGAACATGCTCCAGTAAAGGTGATCTTTATGTTAGAGCCTAGCGTCCTTCTCTTGCTGACCTCTGCATAATCTGACACTGTGTGGCACACCCTCCTTGAACTCACTTCTCCCCTATTTCTCCTACTTCTCTGCCACTCCCTTGTGGTAGACAATGTCCTTCAGAGCTACTCTTTTTCTGATCCCAAAACTACCCACCCCCTGGAATTCCCCAGAGTTTTTATTCAAACCTCTTCTCACTGTACACACACTCCTCTCCTAAGCAATCTTCTTGCCCACTCCTGTGGTTTTGATTTGATGAGCTGACTGCCTCATCTATAGCTCTGAGCTCCACATGCAATACAACCACCTATCTGTTGAACACCTCTGCTGAGCACCCCTCAACCCCAATGCAGTGAAAAATGAACTCAGTATCTTCCCCTGCACCAGCATGTTAGCATGTCACCGCAAATAACCTTTCTTCTCTAATACTCCTTATTTTAGTTAAGGACACCACCCACCCACACAGAACCCTAAGCCAGAAACCTCCAAGTCATCCAAGGTTCTTCCTTCTCCTCTCAATAGACCACATTTTATTAGTCATCGAAACACGTGGATTTACCCCTTAGCATTTCTTGATTTGCCCACTACACTACAGTAACACTTCTCAATCTTAGTTTAGCCCCTCATCACTCCCTGCCTAAATTACTGTCACAGCCTCCTAACTCATCCGTCACTGGTCTTGACTCTCTCAAATCCTCTTCCATATTGCTGCCAGAGGAGAAATACTCCTAAAATGTAAGTCTAATGACAGCCTTTCTTATCCAAGATCCTTCAATGGCTCCTAAAAGTCTGTAAGATAAAGTCCAAACTCTATACAGTAAGACATACTAAGTCAGTCAAAATTTTAGCCCTGCCCATTTTTCCTACCTCATTTTTCTCCTTCCCTTACATAGGACACTCCAACCTTACTAATACCCCATATTCCCTCTCCTCAAGTTCTCTTCATCCTCTTACTTCTGTTCATGCCGCCCAAAATGCCCTTTTCCTGAGTCCCAAATTCTTTAGATGACAGTTCAGTCATTTCCTCTTGGATGCCTCCCCTGACCCCTTCCCACCCTGGCTGTAGTGAGTACTCCTCTTCACTCCCAAAGCACCACATTTACCTAGATAACAGCACTCCTACCTTGGATGATAACCGTTTACTAATATGCTTCCCCCATTAAACTGTAAGTTCATAGAGATGAAGAACATTGCCTTGGTTTCCTTAGCTCTTCACCTACTGCCTTTTTCACAAGAGACATTTAATAAATATTTATTAATTAAACAAATAAACAAATCCTCCAAACTCACTGATACCCTGGGAGATTAGCAGTTCAATATATAACTGAAGATTTTAGAGCAAATTTAAGAGGATTTCTTATGAAATTCTTAGCAGCTCTTCCTAGAAGCATATAGTGAAGATTGTCCAGACTGGATAGAATAGGTGTTCTGGGGCACTCCGCATTACTCATTTAAGTGAGAAGACTCAGAAACACAACCTTGAGTCAAAGGTTCAAATACACAGCCCTATCTATCAAGTTCAAAATAAAGTAAAATCTTCAAAAGAAGGTTTTAATATAAAAACTTTGTTTTGAAAAAGCCATGAGGGATAGTCATTTTTTTAAGGCAAAAATCTTATGGAAAAGAATTAGCAATGTTATTAACTAGACTGAAGTCCCTATACCTGCCCAAAATGACTCTCAAATATACCCCTCTCCTCTTCACCAGCTACCTCTTAATCTAACCTCTTGACTCAATTACAACAGTGATTACAACTTCTAGGGAGTAGATCACTCTCATCCATCATTTACACAGCCCGGACATTAATCCTGCCCATTGTACAAACCTGAGGGTCTCACACTGACATTTTTCTCCTTCTATCCTTAATCTTAATATCATTTTCTCAACGTTTCTAAGTGGCCCACCAATTCCCCACTACCACTTTCCCCAAGACAACATATGCATGTAAGTACTAATAGAATGCAGTGTACAAAGTGAGTCTCATTGCTGTTGAACTGAATAAAAAGCACAGCCAAAAAAAAAAATTAAAAATCCCTTCCTATACATCGCAATCCAACATGCTCCTGCAGGTTGAAAACTCCAAAAAAAAAAAAAAAAAAACACACTTCAAGCAAGTGCATTCTTTCCATCAACATTTACCTTTCTGAATAAAAAGTCATGGTGCAGACTGACCAATTAACTTATCCCAGGCGATGCAAATCATCCCAATAACTAGCACATCCTGATGACTGCACATGGTCATGCAAAAAGGAAAGCAAGTACAGCATGTCAGATCCGAGGCTGGCCAAAAAGAAGAGGGTGTCCCTGAGAACTTGCTTCTCTCCAGGCAAAGTATGAATGTTTGTCTGCCTATCTCTCCATCCTCCTCCCTATATACCTCCCTAAACACACACACACACACACACACACACACACAACTATGGAAGGCATATTATCTAAAATTCTATACACTTTCCTGCATTTTTTTACAATTTTATACATTAAGCACACTTTTATAATATGAAATTATTTAAAAATATAATCTGAAAGTGCTGTTTTGATTGCCCCCTCTCTTGAGAGAAATTCCCTGTCAATCAACCACATATAAAAGAAGTACAAAAAGTTCCTACATGAAAATCACATAAAACCTCATTAGGGAAATACTTCTAAAAGAGATAAGGCAAGAATATTACAAAACAGTGTATAGCTCAAGACTAACTGAGAGGTAAACATTATAAGAGATCAGAAAGGAGAAAAATTAATGTCTGATAGGGAGAAAGGTACATAGAAGACGCAGGTCTTATGCTTAGCTTTAATACAGAATAAAAAAGATTTGAGCAGTTAGAAAGAAAGGAAGAGGGTATTCCAGGAAGAGAGAACATAAAAGCACAGAAGCAGGTCTGAGGACCTGGGGAGAAGTATTATTCTATGACACCTGCCCAAAGACAGCCAAGTGCTGTGGTTGGGCATCAACCATTGACATAGTTAGGAATGCAAAACAAGTCAAATTATGAGAGGACCTGAAAGTATGACAAAGGATCAGAGATTCGCTGTAATTCATTCCAGGAATTGGAAAGCTCTGGAAGGAAAATAATATTTTATTAGAAGTAACAAAAAAAGTTGGACCAACATTCTTAGCTACTGCAAGCCAAGCCAACAGGCCTGAAAGGACCCCTCCAGGCCAGGAAATTAGTAAATGCCCCTGGTATAAGCAAGGCAACTCGGGCTTAAATTTCCATCAAAACCATGAAGAACAAAAGCAGGAGCTTCAGCACGCCACCCAAGCTAGTCACACATGGCTCAACACATAATTACCAGAAGCTGAAAGGGCCAACCTTATTTATTTAGTAAAAGGAGGAAAGCCTGGGTATTTTCAAGACCATTGAAAAAATACAACAAACTCATTTGCAACCCATAATTGTTTACTTGGGACTTTTGATCCTGGGATGTTTCTGTTCCCAGATGTGTACTCTGAAGTATTCTTCTACCATGGGCTCTAAAAACTGAAATTGGCACTGAAAAATACCAGGACAATAAGGAAAGCTGATTCATTTCCCTGGCTTGCATTATGTCAACTGCCAGGCAAGCCCAAGAGAAAGCAGTAGCTCCCATAGGCACTGTTAGCACATGCACACATATGATTTCAACAGCATGAACGTGGCCAAAGCTTGTGATTTCCCAGCAGACAGACTTGATTCACTTTCTGAATTAGTAGTGTCCTTGTCCAGAAGTAGTAATGACTCCACTATTCTGTCTAGAAGCTATCCACTCCAATTCAAGGGTTGTATTCTAAAAAGGAACTTAAAAACTGAGTCAATATTTAATCAAGAGGTTGCATCAGGGTATCAGGTACACAATACCAAATCCTCAGCCTATGTTTTCCAATCAGTGTGTTACCCAAAACTTTATCACTTTGCACTACAATGCTGTTGTACAAGAACTTCAAAGTGGTTTGAATACCGTGAGACCTCTCCCATAAGGCAAGAAGAAATTACCCACAGTTCACAGATCTGGAAATGTAAGCCACATAAGGTTGTGACTTATAGTTCAAAGACTAAAAACTAATAATGATGATAATAACAATTAAAGCATTTGCACAATTTTTCTTTATTGACTTGAGAGAGGGGAAGAAAGAGAAAGAGAGAAATACTGATTTCTTATTCCTGTATGTGCCCTGACTGGGGACCAAACCCAAAACTTTGGTGTATTGACATAACACTCTAACCAAGTGAAGCACCCAGCCAGTGTCCCATTTTCACAATCACCTCACTTAACTCAAGTCATTGCTCTGATTTTAAAACTTCCTTCTGTGAAACAATGTAAAACCTTCAACTACAAGTTTGGATCCTGTCTCTTGGACAAATAATTTAAGTCTCTATGCCTAAATGTACCCATGTGCATAATACCTTCCTTGCAGGATATTATAAAGATCAAATAAGTTAATGAATATGAAACTACTTTGTAAAACACAAAGTATTACATATAAAGGTTTTTCTAAACATTATGGCTTAACATATGCCAACAGCTCACTGGGATTCTCATAAAGGAAAAACAAATTCTCTCAGAATCCCAATGAGTCAGCATTATTATCCCAATTTTAACATTAGAGAAACCCAAAGATTAGAAGTTAATCAACTTTCCCAAGATCACTCACAGCACAAGTGGCAAAAATAGGACTGGAGCACAAGACTAAAGAAATTCAAAGCCTAGTCTCATTCTGCTGCCTTGCTGGTTTGGTACATTAATAATATACAGACCCTTCACTGCTAATGCTCTGTGCAGTAAGCTTTGTAATTTCTTTCTGTGATATGATGAACAAAAAGCAGTCCTAATTAGCTTCACATAACCCATAACACTTGGTGAGAACTCGTAAGTTTTTAAGTACCAGGTAGTCCGTGTTACCAGTGTTGAAATGTGAATGTTCTCTTTCATTCCTAGCCCAACCTGGCATGGAAAGATTCTTTAGTTTTTAGGGCTTTGAGAAAACAAAGTCTAATTCTGCCAGTTTACATCTTACCCTTTCTGCTTAACCAACCCCTATAAACCCCGACTGTGTTTGTTTTTAAGCCTTCTCTTTAAAACCTAAAACTCTGTCCATGTGGCCTGCTTCTTCAGTAGAGTTTGTCTCTATCCTGGGAGAAGAGTCAGGTCCTGGTTCTCCCTCTCTGGCTGTTCGTTCCTTCTTATTTTCCTCTGGTGTTCATAAGGATCTCAATCTACAGAGAGGGAAACTTTGTGACTGGCCCATATAGTCTCGATGAGATAGTCCTCAAAATAATGCACCTCTCTTTTGATTCCATGTTTACCAAGCAACCATCTAATTACTAGTTTCATAAGCACTTTGGTACAAGGGAAAGGGTGCCCCAGACAGTGATGTAAGTATTCCAATCACTGGACAGGTATGCCCTCTAATATGAATCAATAAAATTGGCATACTAACTGTTGCTTTTTAAAAAAAAACTTCCAATGATTGATTCCCCCACTGCCCACTGAATAAATCCATAAAAGAATCTTTACAAGCTGAACTCTGGGTCCTTTACAGTACCATCTGCTCCCATCAAAACTCTAGCCCTTAAGTCATACCAACTACTCACATTCCTCAACACTTCCATTTACTTTCACACCTTAAGCCTTTGCCCATGCTATTAATTCCCTCTGCCTCCTGCCCTCCCCAAATCCCATTCATTCCTAAAGGTGCACTCCTAAAGTGCCATCTCCTTTATTGAGTCTCTCAATGAATGCCAAGGGGAGATAGCTGTCCCTCCTCTTACTTCCAAATACTTTACATATACCCCTGCTCTAGCACTTAACGCAGTATCACAATTACTTGTTTGCATACATTTTTCCCTTGCTAAAGTGTGAATAACCAAGGGCAGAAAACAGATCTCATTCATAACTCTGGCATCTTCAGGGCAGAAAACATCTCATTCGTAACTCTGGCATCACTAATAGGTATTTAATAATTATTGGGGAACTGGAAGAATAAAGGACATACTCTGGCTCTGTTGATTGCTGTCTACCCTGAACCGTTAGGATCCAGAGTTGCTATCTAATACCTCCTCCTGATTGCTGGTCAGTCCAGGCTCTGAAAGAGCCCTTGGCATGCCTAGGAAATGAGAGAGTGTTTACGTCCATACTGAATCATCTAATCCTGCCAAAACCATGCTCACTACCAACATACAGGGAAATTGTTGCCAGGCACAATTCTGAAAAGTTCATGCTTGACAGCCATTCCTAATATAGCTATGATATACTGCTCTACACCCTCACACAGGGCAAATCCATCACTTCCCTTCTCACCTTTGCCCCTTCTTCGGGCAGTGTATGCAGCTGAAAACTTTAGCTCTTCTGAATACAAAAACATGTCTCATTTGTAGAATAAGGCAGTATGTATTAATAGCCGCATAGAGATCCAAGGAATTTGGTGGCCAACCAGTGAGAGTCTAGAATCCCATCATCATCAATACTTTCACACGTTTCTCCAAAATAAACTCCTGGTTGTTTATCCTCAACAAAGCACCTCCCCTGGTCATTCTATTGATTTCCAGCTTAGGCAAGCAGTTCCCCTATTAAGGCAGTAAAGGGGATTTCTAAGTCTGGAAAATGCAGGAATTCCACACAGCAAAGTAACAAAGGCCCGGATGCTAATCCATCCTGATTTCCCAGTGAGAATGGTGCAGTGGGGATGGGAGAGAAATTAATCTACACCTATTATAGAGCAGACCGCACAACCACCTCACCCAGCTCACATTAATTTACTCTGGCCAACCATTTTTGACTCATTCCTCCCCTCAAGAAAGAGATCTGTGTCTGGGAAGGATCAAATTCCTATACACCTGATCAAGGTCCTTCAGAGGAAAGCCAAACTGAGTAAGACAGCTCAAGGACTGAACACAAGAAGACTCTCCCCCAACAAGCCCTACTTTCCCCTTCTTTCCCAGTTTCATTGGCTAGAAATCCAACTTCCTTCCAGCAGGAGGCCACCAGCAATATGATCCAGTGAGGTGCTGAGATTTCTTCAACTGTTTTTGTTTTAATTCTGATTTTTAAAGCTGTCACAGCTCGAGACGGGCCCAGAGAATCCTTCCTCTAAAGAGCAGCAGTTGCTCAAAAGCCTGCAAAGGAAACTTAATGGAACCATTCACTTAGCATTTTTTTTCCCTCTCAATGAAGTTCAGCAGCACAATCTAACCTCTTTGTGCTCTGAAACTAACCACATTTCTTAAAAGACCACAGGGGGTTGACAGAAAACTTGCTGCAGGCAGGAAAACCTGGACGGCTTACAGGAGCTGATGCAGAAGGGAACAAGCAGAACTCTTGAGCTGAACCCCTTTAGCATTTCATCTCTCCCCCCCACCCCACCCCATTCTCAAGCAGAGCTCCAATGCCACGGGGGGGGGGGGGGGGGGAGGGAGCATTTTACAGCTTCTTCATTAGACTTTCCCTTTACTGGGTAGGCGCCGTAAACAAGCATGCTGGACTCGGTCAAAAGGGCTGAAGTTTCCTCTCCTTCAGATGAAAAGAAACGAAGGGCCGAGTCACAAGGGCCCCAGCTGAGTCCAAGAGGAGAAAGTGCTGCCTACGGAGTTTCTGGGAAAGTCTGCCTGTCTGTGGCAAGCACAACCGCCGCATAAAGCAAAACCCCAGAACTGGACGTTCAAGACCCACCCCGGGGCCTCCCCAGGCCACGCATCCCCGGCTGCACTTGCGGGGCGGACCCCCTGTCACCCCTCTCTCTGCCTCCGCGCGGGTTCAGGCGAGCCGGGAGCGGGCAGCGCTGCCCAGCAGGGGAGCCTCCGGGGACTGAAATCCGAGCTGCAGGATGAATCTTTATTCCTGAGAAGAGGAAGCAGCGGCCCCCTGCAACGGCCAGGCTCGGAGCCCCGGGGTGAGGGTGGGAGCAGGCCGGCCACCGAGACTGCACACCCTCGGGCAGCGGCCCCGGAGAAACCCGGAGTGCACGACCTCGGCTGCCACGCGACTTGCCGGGGTCTGAGAGGACAAAGGGGGCGAGGGGCCCTCGGCGGGCACGCAGGGTCCGAGCCTCGCGAGCAGAGCCCCGCACCGGGCGCAGGGCGGCGGCTGCCCGACCCCGCGCCCCTCCTTGGCAGCTCCCCGCTCCCCGTGCCGCCGCCTCCCAGCGGGGCCAGAGAAGTCCCAGCGTAACGAGTGCCGGGGAGGCGCCGGGTCCGGAGCAGCGGGTGCGGGGGGGACCCCACTTCTGTACATACACGGGCCCGGGACCCCCAGCGCTGGGGTGGGCGCGACCGGCCCGGACGCCCACCTGCCGCGGCTCGCGGCTCGGGGGCCCCCGGCGCGCCCCGTCCGGCCCCGCCGCCCCCGGCCCGGCCCGCACCTTTGTAGCGCTCCAGCACGTCCTCGTACGCCTGCACGAACTCCTTCTCCTGGCTGCGGTTGGCCGGCTGCTGGCCCGGCACGTAGCCGGCCATGGCCGCCCGGCGCCGCGCTCTCCCGGGGCCCGGCCGACGCCGGTTCCAGGCCCGCGCGCCGCGGCGGCGGCCCCAGCCTCGGCCCTTTGTGCGGCGGCGGCGGCCCCTCGCTCTCTCGCTCTCGCTCTCGCTCTGCGCCCGCCTCGCCCGGCCCGGCCGTCGGTCGTGCTCGCTCCTCAGCCCGCTCGCACCCGCGGGCCCGGCTCGCGTTTCCGCCTCCCACCCCTCGCCGCGCTCCGCCCCCCGCCCGGCGTGGCGGCGGCGGCTCCTCCAGTCGGAGCGCCGGCCCGGCCCGCTCCCCGCCCCTCGCCCCGCCGCCTCCGCCGCCGGCGTGTCCTCGGCGCCGGGCCGCCCGGCTGCCCGCACGGGTTCCCCGGCGTCTGCGGGCCGGGCCGAAGGGGCGGGAGGCCCCGCGCGCGGAGAGAGGAAAGGCGGGGCGGGCGGCCCGGCGGGGAGAGCGGGGGCCGCTCCACGGGGCGGGGGCCGGCGGCCCCGTCTGACCTCCGCCGGCGCGGGGACAAAGGAGGAGCCCGCGTCCCGCGGGAAGGGACCCGGAGAGACGGGCGGGAAGCGGGAGAGCGAAGCCCGAGCTCCTCGGCCCGGCCGGCGGGACAGGACCCGACGGCTGCGGTGGGGCCCGGGCGACACAGGCCGCAAAGGACCCCGGGAACAAAGGGGTCCCCCGGAACGGGAGGAACCGAGCCCTCCGCGCCGGGAGGCCACGCTGCCCCGAGAACAGGCGGAGGGTGCGCAGCCCGAGCCCGAGAACTGACCGCCGAGGGAGCATCCTGACCGCCCCGGCGACCAAGACGAGGCCCAGCGGGACTGCTCCCCGCGGCTGCCATTCAAACTGCCTGATTCAAACCCGAGGCCGAACCGGGATGTGAAGGGACAAAGACAGGGATCCGGGCCTTCACCGGTCGGGGAGGAGGAAAGAAAGCGCGTGCTGTGTGTCCCTCGAACCCAGCGCTCCGGGCAGAGCGGGGCCCCCGAGCTGTGACTGTGCAGCCGGCGTAAATGCAGGCGACCGCTCTGCCCGCAGCTCCCCCCAACCGGTCATCCTCCTCCCCAGCTCATCAAGTCCGCTAACTCGCTTTTTCAGCAGGTGGGAGAGGTGGTTGTGGATAAAAAGTTAGGCTTGCTCATCTCACAATAACCGCGCATTAGCAAGTGAAAAAAAGAATGCGCGCGACCTCGAGCAGCCCACGCTGGGACTGAGGCTGCTATTACAGTTCCCATTCTCAAGGTTTTTAAAGAGCACTTCTCGCCCCAGGGGGCGAGGCCTGCATCTTTGTGCCCTCTGAGTAGTGCCAAGGATTTGGTCCATGCTCAGCACATTCACGCCCGGAAGAAGAAATAATGCTTTTCCCTAATAGGCGCACACTGGTTGTTTCCACATCATACCATGATCAGAAATCGGGTGAGCCAGTCGTTAATCATATCTTTTCCATCAAGTTTTGCTGATGGAAAAGTTCTCCGCATAGATCATACAGGGAAGGGCCTACGAGAGGGCAGACAGGGAGGGTCTTGGACAAATGCTCATTTCCTTCCAGTTTATTCATCCTTTGTGCTTAAAAAAAAAAAAATGCTAGTCCACAGTTGTGTGTCAGCTGCTAATGAGCTCAGTTTAAGGAACAGAAGTGAATAAGCTTGAGGTTTATTCTTTTTAAAATAAATAAAAGGCTTTTAACAGAAAATGCAGGAAGGAGTTGGTGATTGACGGCATAAGCACATTTCTCGTAAACAGCAGACAATACAGAAATGCTAACTCTAGGGAATCTTGACTGGATCAGTGCTGAGTCACCTGCATTTCCCATGTTATTTGTGCAGGGCCAAGAAGGCCCGTACACAAATACACATGCACACACCTCTGCCCTCACCCCCAAACAGACATCTGCTGCTCATTTTTATTACAGTAAATAGAAAAGTCCCCAAGCCCCTCTGATGGGCCGCCATGTGAGCAGATCCCTCCGACATTGTGACTGACGCTCCCCAAAGGTGAGGAAAGCCTACAGCCAGAAGGAAAAGCGAGTCTGTTCTGGGAATCAGGCTTTGTTGAAGGCCTGAGAGGTTTGGTGGGGAAAAGGCAAGAAGAGGTTGAGATTCCTACTAAGAAACAGGGTAATCAAGGAAGAAAGTTCTGGTTTGGGTTGTGGGTTAGGGAGCTTCTCAGACTCCAATAGCTTTCTTGACAAGATTTGCATTTAAATGCTCCCATGAGATTTTGAAGTAATGAATTCTAATGAATGGAAAGGGGGAAGACCACATGTTTGGCTGATGTTCCTGTTTTATACAGAGAACATTTTACAAGGTTTGAGGAACAAAGCAGCTTCTAGGGGAATGGGAAGAAGGAAACCTGTGAGGGGGAGGTTTTAGGTTTTGTCTAAGCAACAGTCTAAATTTATAGCCCGACCACACACTTGGGACCGCTCTGAGGTTTTCTCCTTTTGGTCTATGATTTTTCCCTTGCTCCTGGTGGTGAGACTGCAGTTGCATTTCTAAGGAGGCTGCATTAGGGGGGCGGGGGGGTAGGGAGAGCAGAAGACAGGATGTACTCAGAAGGGCATCTAGTGGGGGGAAAGGGTAATACAAGTAAATAAATCCCTATTTTTCGGCGATAGCCTTCTCAACTTAAGTCTCTTCAAGTGTCCCTCTCCCTAAGGCCCAGCCCCTTTCAATTTCTTTCAGCTCCTCAAACGCTCTCTTACTTCTAGGCCTTCCCACCGACTAGTCTCCCACCTGTAAGCTTTCATTGCTCTCCTCTTTTGGCCTGCCTCACTCTAACGCACCCCCTGATGAAACTCCCACTGGGGAGCCTGCCTTAATTCCACCCGCACCTTCAGATTAGTAGGTCCTCCTGCCGCCCCACACTCCTTTGGTAATGCCCATCACCCTTGAAGTTATCACTCAGTGTCTCTCATCCTTACGAAACCATCAGCTCCCTGAGAGCTGAGGATGTCTATCTTGTTTACCACAGGATCCTTAGCATCTAGTAAATGACTTGGCACACATAAAATACTGATTAAATATGTGTTTAATTTTTTTTTTTTAATCCATGAATGTTTGAACCAGATGATCCTAAAAATACTCCACTGCCTGT
Source organism: Murina feae (assembly GCA_004026665.1). NCBI lineage: Eukaryota > Metazoa > Chordata > Mammalia > Chiroptera > Vespertilionidae > Murina > Murina feae. Next base: position 18,685 of record PVJC01006284.1, on the reverse strand, counting down.
GGCTTCTGGCGAGCTAGACGACTAGGGTATGTAAAAAGAAAGTATGCTTATCTCTGGCATTCAGAGTCCTCCGTATTTTGACACCTACCTTCCATTATAAGCTTATCTCCCATGATACCCTTATGTGCAACATCTTATAATCAAACTCTCAGCCTTTGCCTGGAATGTCCTCCATCCCCCAACTCCACCTACTGAAAGCCTACCCATCTTCAAAGCTCACCCTACACAAATTGAAGTTATTTTTAACCAACTCAGGTAGAAGTTCTTTTCAAAAATCCCAACCACATTTTCTTCCCCCCATTCCTGGAGCAACCACACACATGGGTATCTGCACTGTATTGTGGGTGTCTGCATCGCTGCCTCCTTAATAATTCACAATAATTTGAAGTAGAGACATCCATTTTCATCTTTCTTCATCATAGGGCCTAACACAATGTTTTGAACCTAGTAAATGTTCAATGAATATTTGCGGAAGGCATGAATGCCACACTGAAGACATGGGGGTGGGGGGTGTGAGCTAGGTCTGCAATTCAAGACCATTGAGAATACAAGTCAGTGGCCTCGAGGGCTGAGGGCTGTGCAAAGACAAAAAAGGGAAGTTCAAAATTACCTATCCTGCCAGGGTTCCTCCTCCAACCTCTAGACTTAATCCCAGCACTTCTTCAGCTTGGTGCATGCTGTTATTTCACATGTGTTACTGAAGCCTTACAAATAAATTCTTGGCTAGTAGGGTTTGTGTGTATGTGTTCTCTCTGTTCTTCCCCTTGCAGGGTTAAGCTGTCTGTCTCATGTGCCCTTTACATTCCCCAACAGTAGCTGGAGCCGGACACTGAAGGGGTTGCCCCAAGCCCCATCCTTTGGCCCGCTCTTGGAAGAAAATCCTAGTCCTAATCTCAGGAAACCTGTCTCCAGCCCCAGCCCCACCAGCCTTGCAGACACGAACAGCCAAAGCTCCTTTTCTGCCCAGTTATTGGAAACGGTGGGTGGGAAGCCTTTGCCCACTATCATACTGCCCTCGTCTGTTCAGAAAGTGCAACATCGCTAATTTAAGAGGCCCTGGATGGTGCCAGCCACCCAGAGAGACAAGATCCTTGCCACCCAGCGGCTCTGCGCCCTGTCACCATAGCAACCCTCAAAATGGTTACTCAGCCATCTGGGTTACCATAGCAACTAGCCAAGTCTCTCCACCTAGCCTCTCCCTAGGCCTTCTCCCCTGGCTGCTCAGGGCCAAGACCGGAAGAATCTCCAATCCTTACCGGGAGGAATGAGCAGCGCTGGACCCTGATAGGCAGCTGTCCCAAAGGGCGTGGCATGCCTCACCAGCCCTGCTCCCTTCCCCCCTTGTGAGGCCCCGTGGAGATAATGGGCGTTAAGGCACTCTGTGAACCTTGAAGGACTGCGCAGATGTTAGCTATTACAAAACTACTGTTCCTTGTAATGGGGGAGGCAGTGGGATGTCCAAGGCAGAGCTGGTGCCATTCCCGCTTGGCCTCCTCTGGCTGGGAGACCTTGAGCAAGTTACCGCACTTTCTGGGTTTTTGTTTCCTCTACTGGAGCACATCTGCATCCTAGAGTTGTTCTGAGGATTAGATCAAATAAACCATGTAGATGCTCAGCACAAAGCCTGGCACTTGGAACATATCAATAGTAGTTAGGAAAGGTATTGGCCCTGGAAAAAATAAATTTTAGCCCTAGCTGGTTTGGCTCAGTGGATAGAGCCTCGGCCTGTGGACTGACGGGTCCTGGGTTCAATTCCAGTTAAAGGCACATGCCAGGGTTGTGGGCTCCATCCTCAGTAGGGGGCGTACAGGAGGCAGCCAGTCAATGATTCTCTCTCATCATTGATGTGTCTATCTCTATCTCTCCCTTCCTCTCTAAAATCAATACAAATAAAAAAATAATTGAAATAAATTTAAAATAAATTAAATTTAAAAACCACAAAAAAGGAAGAAAGACAAGGTATTGGCCCCTGTGCTGTCTCCCAGCCTCTTTGTGAAAATAACCATTCTATGTACTTTCTGGAAAGAGTCAGGCTAACGTGAATCCCGCTCACTCAATCCCAGCCAGTCTCCCTTCCTGTTCTGGGGCAGGAAAGGGTCTCATCCCATGTGGAGCCTCTGAGGTTCCCATCAAACGGGGCTGCACGCAGTCTGTACTCTTTAGGGAATTGGGAGATGCTGGGGAGCACACGAGACTTGGTTGGAAAGTTTGTAAGAAGGACTTTCTGATCAAAGGACAGTGTGTGGAAGGCCGCCTGTCTTGTTTATCGGAATTCTGACTTAGGGGAGTGTCAAGGGTGGTGCCCCAATTACTCCCTGGCCTTTCCAAACAAGCCTGTGCACGTGCAGACCCCCGGTTGTTTACTGGAATCCTTATGCTTAATCCCTGGATGCCCTTGCCTAGAGGACAATGTAAACAGGTGTCCTCCCAAGGGTACTCACCCTACTGATTGTATTAAAGATAAAAATTCCAATAAAGGCCTAATGAGGCAGGCAATTGAGGCTGCTCTGGCTACTAAAGCCAGGGGCCCCTTAGCCCTCTCTCGCAAAAACTGTGTCTGAGTAATCTGTTCATCCATCATTCAGGGGCTGCTGGCCAGCCCCGACAGGGAGGTTCTCCAAATTAAGAAGGTATGGTTCCTTACCTATGAAGCACCCCTTCATTTGAAACATCTCCCCAACAAATACTACTTCAGCTTAAAAACCTCTACAGGAGTGGTGACAGGCAGCCTGCAAACAGCACAAATCCCAGAGAGGCTAGAGAGTTAAGATCAGAGTCCTGTGACAGTTCAGCACAGGTCCCTCTCATAAGAACAGAATTCGTCCCCCTATGATTGTAAAGACTTCAATCCTATTGCATCTCAACTTCTGTCTCTTGAGACTGAATCCTCAAAACCCATTTCCAGGGTACTTGCCTCAATCGCTCTGGCAGAGTCCCGATTCTAATCCAGGATCTAGCCTAGCTCCAACCCTGCTCACACTCTAGCCAACTCTGGGTGTCCTGGGAGAGCTGGAAGGACCAGGACACTGAAAGGGCAAACTCCGCCTAGGGCCCTGGTATTTGGGAGTGGAATTCCTCACCATGCCTCGGGGAAATGGGTCGTGTGATTGGTTCCAATCTTCAGATATGACTACTGAGCAGATAAATCAATAGGCTTATTACTGGGGGAAGGTGGTATAATAGTTTAAAAGTTTAGGAGGTGAAAGTATGTGACCAGTGGAACTTGCATCTGTGTAACTGGGGAGGCATCAGTGGGGTGTGTGAATGAAATAAAATTGGCCAGGATCTGATCATTCTTGAATCCAGAAGAAGGGGTTCGTGATACTACTCTCACCCCGTTAGTATAAGTTTGAAATGCTCTGAAGAATGCAGGGGATTTGGAATTAGGCTAACCTGAGCCATAGCAATGAACAACTTGCAAAGGGCATATTGCACAGCTGTGCTCCAGGGGGCGCCCTGCACAGTCCGCAGTGCTGTCTCTCTCCCAGCTCCACTCTGCTTACTGTGTGACCTCAGGCAAGTTCCTTAACTTTTCCATAAAACAGGGAGAAGAGCACTACCTCCCAGGGTTTGTGAGGATTAAGTGATAAAAGTGAAATGCCTGGCACACATCTAAGACTCAATACACAGTAGCTTTCCCAGCTAGTATTTATGCATCAGCTCTCAGGAGCTCCTAGATGGAGTCCAGAGTTCAGCTCCCCTAACCACCCTCTGGATTCTTTAATTCTTAACTCCCACCAGCTGTTGTCTCTACATTTCCCTTCCTCCCTTTCTACTGAGGCCAAAGAAAGGCGAGCAAGCAGAGAGGTAAGCCCACAGGGACATGACCTCTCTCTTCAGGTTGTCCTGGCAAATTCCTATTTCTTTTCCAAGTTCCAACCAAGTGCTATCACTGCTCTAAGCTAGGAGTGGGGGTCGGCGCTGGGGGAAGCTCCTCCCTCCCAGAGCTTCCTCATAACTCTCCTTGGCCCAGCAGTGCACTCAATGGCACTCCAGCTGCCTTCATAGGCAGAGGCGGGACTTTAAAGCCCAGGCTGAGCCTAGCACAAAGCAATCCTAGGACTATTTGTTAAATGAGCAGGTACATGATTGATAAATGAGCAAAGGGATGAGTCAGCACATTCATCTATTAGTGAACAAGTGTATGCGTGGACGAATAACATTAATGGGAACAGCTACTACGAACCAAGGGCTGACCACACAGCAGACTTGGGCCAAGCACCTCACTCCCTCCATCTCATGTAATCCACCCTGCAGGACCCTGCTGTGGCACTCTTGGTCCCCCATTTAACCATGAAAAAGAGCGGCTCAGTGAGGTTAGTAACTTCCCAGGGTCATTCAACCGGAAAGTGAAAGAACTGGGACCTCCACTGACTCCCAAAGCCATTCCCTTGAGTGAATGAAGGGGAGAGTGAGCAAACAAAGAAGTGAATGAAGGAGGGAATGAAGAGGGAGGGCATGGCCAGACACACACATCCTAAGGCTCCAGGCAGAATCCTCCCTTCGACCACAAGTCAAAAGCCTGGTACCTTCCAGGGTGGAGGTGAAGCCCAGCTGAGGACAGAAACTTCAGCCCATGTAATCACTCTTCAAGTCGCAGGGGCTCCCAGACTTCTCTGCAACAGCATCCTAAGTCAGGGTGGTGGGGGGACCGGGAGTTGATTCTAACCAGAAGCACCAGTTCTGCTCCTGCAGGAGAGCCATGGCAGAGCAGGAAGCTGGCCGGCTTCTACCTGACAGGTGGCAACAGGCAGACCCAAGGCCAGGTCATAACAGGCCCTGCCGCAACAACTGGCCAGGCTCTGGACAGCACTTTGGTGACGATGCGTTATTAATACTCACACTCAGGTATGTCCACAGACCTTTCCCCAGGGGAAGGACTGCTGACATAAAAGACAAGTGCAGCCCTAGCTGACCTGGCTCAGTAGACAGATCCTCAGCCTTGGGACTGAAGGGTCCCAGGTTCGAATCTGGTCAAGGGCACATGCCCAGGTGGCCGGCTCAATCCCCAGTAGGGGTGTGTAGGAGGCAGTGGATCAATGATTCTCTCTCATCATTGATGTTTCTATCTCTTTCTCTCCCTCTCCCTTGCTCTCTGAAATTAAAAAAAAATTTTTTTTTAAAAAAAGGACAAGTGCACCCCTAAATCCTGTTGCACTGTCAGCTCCTCTGGGGGCATCTAATCTCGAATCCCAAGGGACAGGAATGACAGCCTTCCGCAGTTCCCAAATTAACCCATCCTTCCTCCGCATTCCTCACGTCAATCCTTGGCTGCTCCAGAACAGAAAGGCATGAGTCAGACTGCCATTCCAAACCTGTCTCTGCATCATCTGGGAAGTCACTAGGAAAACAAGACGGGACACCTACAGAGATGGGCCTCACAATGCCTAACCACCTTCGCTCACCAGATGGGGTCCACAGGGACCCCAGCCTCAGAGAACAGACAGCTTGGCTGTCTTTGTAGCTGCCTGCACAGAATTCTGCCCACGTGGTCATTTTCCATCCTGCCAGCTACTGTGACCCAGATTTTCTTTCAAAGAGCTGGAGCTGAGCTGGAGCTGAGCGGGTGGTGTGTAGCTATAATTCATTCTGCCCCACTTTCAGGAAACTCTCCTACTCATCTCTCTGCTACTGAAACCACGCTCCAGGACAGGGCAGGGACGGAGGATACCGCCCAGAAGCAGAGAGAGACTCCTCCTCAGGTACAAAGCTCGAGTAGCTTCGGGGCAAGGAAGGTTGTCTGCTCAGCAGTAAGGGTTCCCAATGGAACTGTGTTGAGAGCCCCATTTCCCACCACTGTATTCCCTTCTTCCCACCATGGAAAAACACCACTTCCATCTGCTCTCTGACAAAGCCAGGGAGTGAACAAAAGGAAGGTATGGAGCCAAGAGGCCTTGAGCCCCTTCCTGGCTTCCCTGGGAAACTGCTGCCTTCCTGGGGTCTCCACTGCTCTTCTAGTTGCCCAGGGAAGTTCCAAGGAATGACACGGCTCAGTGCAGCACCAGGCATATTAACCTTTGTGTGTGGAATACATTCCGATTCTCAAAGATCATTCAAAACCGGTGTCATCATTTCCCTTTTACAAATATGGAAACTGAGGCTTTAAAAAGTGAAGTTGCCCTAACTGGTTTGCCTCAGTAGATAGAGCATCTGCCTGTGGTCTCAAGGGTCCCAGGTTCAATTCCGGTCAAGGGCACGTACCTTGGTTGTGGGCACATCCCCAAGTAGGGGGTGGGCAGAAGGCAGCTGATCGATGTTTCTCTCTCATCGATGTTTCTAACTCTCTATCCCTCTCTGTAAAAAAATCAATAAAAATATATTTTTTAGCCCTGACCGATTTGGCTCAGTGGATAGAGCATTGGCCTGCGGACTCAAGGGTCCCGGGTTCAATTCCGGTCAAGAGCATGTACCTTGGTTGCAGGCACGTCCCCAGTGGAGGATGTGCAGGAGGCAGCTGATCAGTGTTTCTCTCTCATCGATGTTTCTGACTCTCTGTCCCTCTCCCTTCCTCTCTGTGGAAAATCAATAAAATATATTTTTAAAATATATATATTTTTATAAATAAATAAATAAATAAATAAATAAAAAGTGAAGTCAGCCCTAGCTGGTTTGGTTCAGTGGATAGAAAGGTTCCAGGTTCAATTCCGGTCAAGGTCACATGCCTGGGTTGCTGGCTCAGTCCCCAGTGGGGGGCATTCAGGAGGCAGCCAATCAATAATTCTCTCTCATCATTGATGTTTCTATCTCTTGAACCTGGGACTCTTCAGTCCGCAGGCCAATGCTCTATCTACCGAGACAAACCAACTAGGGCAACAATGAACTTTCATATAAGATCAAATGAAATAAAGGTTGAGTAGAGATACAACTGCCATCTGACTGGAGAGATCAGGGAAGGCTTCCTGGAGGAGGCCACATTGGAGCAGATGTTGGGGATGATGATTCCACCTGCACCTGCAGTGGGGCTTCCAAGAATGAATCCTATTGATGCTTTCTACTGGTTTCTAAGGCCAGTCCTTAGCCCTGAGTCACTGTGTCCTCTCTTTCACAGTGCTCACAGGAATACAATTATTTTTCCTATCTCTCCTCTCAACTAGACTGAGTTCCATGAAGGGACCATACCTTCAGCCATCTTTGAATATTAATGCCAAGAACAGGGAGGCCCCTGAATATGTGATGCTAGGTGGATGAATACCTGATTGATAGATGATTGATGAATCCCTCCTGCACCCAGCCCAGCCCCAGCCTGACAATGATCCTTTCTTCCAGACACTTGACTGCCACCTGCAGGAAGCTTGTCACAATACAAATCTATAATGACAAGTAAGAATGGCTCCCCCTGGAGTTATGCAGCATACAACCCTGACCCTATCCTGCACCTTGTATTTCCCCCACACCCCACAAACCCAAGAGATATAGCCTTTTTTCCACTCCCCTTTCTACCCTGTGGGGTTGAGCTCCTTGCTAGAGTAACTTCCCAGCTCCCCAGTTTCTTATTACCCCCACCAATAAGTGGTTCACTACTGACAGAGAAGTGGGGGCGGGGGGGGAGCAAAGCTTCCTAGATTTTTGTCTCTGCCTTTTTCTATAGGCCAGTGTCTTGAGGCTTCTCCCAGAAGGGACCAGAAGGTCTCTCAGGTAAGTCTGGAGGCCATGTCAACTATTTATACTGTCACCTGCAGAAGAGTCAGGCTGGCCTGGTTGCCAGTACAGCCTAAGCAAATGAAAATAGCAACAATATACTTCTGAGTTAGAAGGTCTGGGTCTACCAGTCCTATGTGACTTCAGGCAGTCCCTTAAATCCTCGAGGCCTCAGATCCGAACACGTGTCCTAACTAACACCTAGTTAGTATGAAATCTTTAAGTAAACCATACCTCTGATCAACAGAAACAAGATGTCCTCGTGAATGACTATTGTCCCATGTCAATGTACCTGGGCTTAGGGAATTGAAAATAGGGCTGTCAAAGAAGAGACAGAAAACGGAGGGAAAGGAGGAGGATGGGAAGAATCAGCTTACAGCATGCATGCAGCCCCTCAAGCCTGTTTGACTCTGTAAACTGAGATGAGCAGCTTTCTCAGCCCTGACATGCGTTTCCCCCGACATGTGATCAGCAGGCTTCCCCACCAGGCGTCCCAAGCACAAGGGAAGCCTTGAGACCAGCTCAGATGCCAGTGGGGTCAGGGAAAGGGGAGGGCTCTGAGTTTGCGGGAGACCGCTTCAGACATCCCCTCTTGACTTCCTAAGCCAGACCCACGGAGAGGAGAAAGCTCACAGGCCAGAGCTGGCTTCCGGTGTAAGACTGACTTCATCTCCTCCCAGAATGCGAGTTCCAGCTTCAGAGAGACTCAGAGCACCCAGGGTCTCCCAGACACACCCCTCCTGCTCCTCACAGATCCCCTGCGGAGTAAGGCTGCCTGTTTAATTACTAGAACCCCCACTACGTTCTAAAATCAAAGGAAGATTGCAGCCAGGCCCTGAAGGAGCAGCCCCGCCTCCTCCGCTGCCTGTCTTCTCTCCATGCCCAAAGCCCCAGCGCATCGCAGAGGTTATTTTTAACCGAGGCAGCCTCCCCATTTTCAGTCTCTGGCCCAGCCCCCTCCTCAAGACAGTCATTGTAAGGAGATCAGCATGGATGCCGAGCACAGCACAGCGCCTGGCACCCCTTTGCTCAGATGACCCGGCAGCATTCTTAGGGGCTTTGCCTGGGGATTCAACCCCCTGGAGTCCACGCCTGTTCTAGACTCAGAATGTTAAACAGCAGGCAACTCAGCCTACAGGGCTTCTCAGAGAAAACTGAAAGGGAAAATCAACACAAAGGAACTATAACTGTGTGTGAGGGCAGAGGGGGCGAGAGGGTCCAAGGCAGGGAGGAGGAGGCCTCCACTCGGACGCTTTCTGGTGAATGCGGGGGTTTGTAAGTCCAGAGGCCCTTCCAGGCTGGGGGCTAGTAATGCCTCTCCTGACCCCTGCCAACAGCTCTAAAAACTCTGTTCACTGGCTGATGCCACAGGCCCAAAGGGTCCTTCCTCCAAGAGCTCCCTACTGCACACAGGAAGTCCGAACTCTCCGGCCTATCTTCCAGGTCCCCTGCCTGCCGCTCACCCCCTCTGAAAATCCTTTCCTGCCTGCTGGAGCCCACAGAACGTCTAGCTTGCCATTACAGCCCACTGCCTGTTCCCGGATCACAATCTGTCACATAGTCTCTCCTGAACACTCCTTGCATTCATTCAGCCATTCAGGGCTGGTCGATCTCCAACAGGCACAAGGCCCTGTGCAAGTACCCGGGGTAAAAACCTCAACAAGGCCCAGTCCTCAGGGAGTGACGGGCGCCCTGTGGGAGACCTGGGCAAGGGAACACGGAGGAAAGTATGAATGCGAGAGCGGAGGAGGGAGCTTGGATACCACTTAGGCTGCAGGGACAGAGGAGGTGGCACTTAAAGGAGGAGGCGGGCTTCCCAGCGCCTCAGAGAAGTGAGAGCTCAGAGGACTGATCCTGCAAGATGCACAGGTCTGGAGCCAAGGCACAGGCCGCTGTGACAGGGTGCTCGTGGGGACAAGGGGAAGCTGAACAGGTCAACGGGGGCCTGACTTCAATGGGTCTTTATGCTACAGCCTTTCTTTCACCAGCAATGATGAGCCAAAGAGGTTTACAAGCCGCTGAGAACAGGATCGGGTTTGCATCTTAGAACAAATTTAAACAGTGTTAGTCATGTGGAAGAAGAAGGCGAGCCTGGAGGAGCTGGTTTTTTAGACGGTGGATGGCATGTCCAAGTGGGAGTGACAGAGCAGGGGAGATGGGCATTATTTGAGAGACACAAAAGCAGGACAGGTCTTGGCGATGGGTGGAAAGTGGGTGATGTCACTGAATCAGCTGCAGGCACTGCTTTGTCTGCCTTTCTGTCTGCACCCTGGCACCAAGGCCTGCTGACATGCTGAGCACCAGCTGCGGAAGCCGCTCTGGATGCCTTCAGCGGGAGCAGCAGAGAGCATTCACGAAGTTCTTCACTGCAGCTAAAAGCACGCGACGAGCTTTCCGTGCAGCAGCTCACCTAATCCTCAAGGCAGCCCTGCCCAGCGAGCGTTAAGAAGGGGAAAGTGAGGCTCAGCCAGGATGAGACGTGCCCAGAGTCACAGAGCTGGTCAGGGGCAGGGCCACAACCTAGCACTCACCCTCTGACTCCAAAACCTGGGCTCCTAACCACTGCACTGCACTGTGCAGGAGGAGGCAGCTCAGCCCTCCCCCTGTGGAAAGGGTGTGCACACACTTGCAGACAGAAGGTAATGTGAGTGAAACTGCCCTCTCCAAGGACTTTAGTCCAAGGAAATACCTCAGCAGAAGTCGAGGGTTATTATTCATAAAGATGTTCACTGCAGCTTTGTCCATTATGGCAAAAAGGTGAAAAATGAATAGGATTTTAAAAACCATGAAATATTATTACACAGCCTTTAAATATGGAAACTGTGAAGCCTAAAAATAGGGAAGATCTTTTTCATATAAAAGGGGAGAGGGAAGGTAGAGGAGGGTGGGAGTAAGGGGAGAGACCAACCAAAGGACTTGTATGCATGCATATAAGCATAACCAATGGACACAGACACCAGGGGGTTGAGAGCATGAGCAGGGGGGCGGGGCAATGGAGGGCTAAGGACACATATGTAATACCTTAATCAATGAAGAAAATTTTAAAAAAGTAAGGGGAAATGTCAGATCTAGAATGGTCCCTAAGCCATGAAAGCCACGGCATGGGTCAAAGGGGGGAAGAAGTCACAACAATGAAAACAGGTCTCCTGCTCGCCTGGAGGGATTGGGGTGGCAGACTTTCCTCTTTCAAATGTTTCTTTAATGTGACTTCGTCAGCTTTCCAGTAGGAATGATAACAAACTTGATTCCCGCTGCCTTGGCAGAGCGCCTTGGGTTGGACCCCTCCACTGACCGCCCAGCCGGTGCACACCGGCCCTCTCCCCCAGTGCCCGCCGCGCCGGCGCACTCCCGGCCTCTTACCAGCGACTCTGACCACAGCACGCTCCGCAGGGTCCAGCACAGAATCTTGGCTTTTCCGCTTTTTCTGCTCATGCAGCGGCAGGTTCCAGGGCAAGGTGTCCCCTGGGGGACAGGGAGACAGGCTCCCTGACCGCTCGCTCCTGTAAGACCGCTCGCTCCGGCATGACCGCTCACTCCGGCATGACCGCTCACTGAGCGTTTCTTCATCCGAGGAAGACATGGTCCCGGTAGAGACTGCAGCAGCAGGGTCGGGGGCCCAGGGAGAAATGATCTGGAGGAAAGAGGAGGGCATTGTGAATAAGAAACACAGGGACTTGGGAGTCAGAGAGGTTCTCGTTTTGGTTCTGCCACTGATCTCATCTCTCATCTTCATCTGGAAAGTGGGATGGCGATAATACATGCAATACTAATTCACAGGGTTTGGGGGAAATCACATGAGATAATATATATGAAGATGTCTATAAATCTTAAAACACTGTGTAAAAGATAGCTCCTGCCCAGCCAGTGTGGCTCAGTGGTTGAGCATGGACCTACGAACCAGGAGGTCCCGGTGTGATTCCCGGTCAGGGCACATGCCTGGGTTGGCTTGATCCCCAGTGTGGGGCGCGCAGGAGGCAGCCCATCAATGATTCTTTCTCATCACTGATGTTTCTGTCTCTCTCTCTCCCACTCTCCCTTCCTCTCTGTAATTAATAAACAATATATATTTAAAAAATACAAGGTAGCTCCTCTTACAGGTAACCACTATGATTGTTAGTGGGTACATTTGGAGGATTAAGCTTACAGGTCCCACAGATAGATGGGGATTCAAATTTTACCCCACCGTTTGCTAGTTGTGTGACCCTGGGGAAGCCATTTAACCTTTCTCAGTCTCAGCTTCTTCATGTATAAAATGGGGATGATGACAGCACCTAACCTGACTGGGTTGTCTGCAAGGAATAAATGAGGTCCAGCAGGGAGAGTGCCTGACAGTGCCCAGTGTCCAATACGCACTCAGTAAGCAGCATCTAGTATTACATTCCTGTACTGCTTACCTCCCAGGAATGTTATAAGGATAAAACAGGGCAACAGATGGGAAGTATTTTCAAAAAGCTAAAGCAAGAGCTCAATGGTAGGTATGAAATAAAGCATGAGCTGGAACAGGCAGAAATTCTTTATTCCTCCCATTCTGTCTCTGGCAGATATAGTAGAAAAAGTTCTAAATTTGAAGCAAGACAGACCTGGGTATAAATTCTGGTTTGGCCACTTACAATTGGTGCGATCTGGGACAAGTCACTTCACCTCTCTGAGACTCAGTGTCCTCATCTGCAAAATGGGGGTAATAGTTCACCTTAGAGGATGTTCCAAGAACACAGTAAAATGCACACGTAAGACTGGCTGGCACCACGCATGTCACACAACAGCCACTAGATAAAATGTCCATTTGCTTATTCCAGGGGCTGTAGGAATAAGAGGCCCAGCATGGGGAGTGGGGGAGGTGGTATAGAAAGTCAGTTTTTCTGGTCAGTTTAGCTAGGGGAGCGATCTGACAGGAAACAATCATTCTGAGGCCAGCTGGGCTCCATCAGCCAGACTGGGCAGCCTTCCCTCAGCCAGGCCAAGCTCACTTCCCAGAACCATCTGCTACACAGGGCCCACCACCCCAACGGCCTCATCGGAGGAAGGGTGCATGCCTTCAGCTACCAGTCTCCCTGCAGGTCCCCTATTCAGCCCAAGGAACCAGCTCTCACTGTAGCTCTAGGGCCCAGGGCGGGCAGGAGACCGAGGACTTTCCCTTGGGGGGACCCCTGCACACAGAGCTGTCTGGAGTCATGCAGGTGGCCTACATGACTGGACACCCTGGGTCTCTGGCACAGCTCCTCCTGGATTCCGGACATCTCAGCCTGGAGGCAGTGAGGAGCAGAGATAGCCTCCTGGGTCATTGGCAGATGCCCACCATAGGCACAGAATGCAAACAGATAACAAAAGACACATCAAACAGCACAGGGGGCCTCTAGGCAGCTTCGGGCAGACGGAACAGCCCTGCCCAGCCCCTCCTGTGCCTGGAGCCTCTGGGTCCTCTTCCCACTGAACATCAAAAAGGAACCAGGCCCAGACAGCAGAAAGAAAGACCCCAGGCCTGGCACACCTCTGCCCTTTATCCTAGCATTTACCCTCCCCCGCCCCGTACCTTCCAGGGCCACCTCCCCCCACTCGCGGGGGGATGGGGGAGGTCAGAGGCCAAAGTGACTGCCCCGGCCGCAGGGAAAGGCAGGCTGTGCGTCCCTCCCCACCCTCAGCCTCGGACAGGAGCCGCCCCTCCTCTCGGACCACCTGCTTCAGGCCAGGTCCGCCCCTCCCTCCCCAGGCGCCCATGTTACTACAAAGGCGCGCGCATCCACAGCCTCCTCCCCGGGACGCCGCCCCTGCCGGCCCCACGCGGGCAGCCTTCGACCCCCACCAACACCTGTTTGACCTCGGGGGTCCCACCCCACCCCTCGGTCACCTGAGTCACTCCACCCATCGGGGACTCCCCGGGCGCGCGCCCCGTCCCCCACCCACCCCGCGGGCCGGAGCCGTGTGCTCACCTGGCGCTCTCCCGCGGCGCCCTCCGCGCCTGCCCCGCCTGCCCCGCTCCTCCGCCCCCCGACCCCACGCGAGCCGGGGCGCCGCGGGTGGGTCCGCGGGCTCGACGCGCGCGACTGACAAAGAGCGGGGCCGCGCCGTGTGGACGCGCAACCAGGGACCCGGCGACCGAAAGCTGGGGCCAGGAGGCGAGCGTCCCCGCCCGGCCCGCCCGGCCCGCCCGCTCCCGCAGGGCTCCCGCCCGGCCCGAGGGGCGCGGGGTCCCATTTTCCCGGAGAACCGTGCCCGCCGAAGGGAGACCCAGCTCGGCGCGCGCGGCGATGCCCGGCGCCGGCCCCCGGGGCTGCAGGTGCGGGGCCCGGACGGCGGCGGTGCCTGCGCTGTCAACCCGCCCTCCCGCGGCTGCCGGCTGCCCCGGCTCGGTCCCCGCCGCCGCGCACCCCGTGCCACCGGCGGAAGCCGCATCCAGCGCCGAGCCCGCGCCTTACCCTGGGAGCCCGAGGCGGGGAGACGGGCAGCGGCAGCGGCAGAGGCGGCGGCGGGGCCCCGGGCTGCAGCGCGGGAGAGGGGAGCACGGCGGGGCCGGCGCCGAGGGGAGCGGCTCCCACAATGGCCGAGCTCCGAGCCCCCCGCCCCCCGCGCCCTAGCGGCAGCGGCTGCAGCGGATCCGGCGCAGCCGCCCAACCCGCTCCCCCACCCCCGGCGCCGGCGCCGCCCCCCGCCCCCCGATGCGCGCTCCCCCGCCCGGTGACCTCCCCGCGCGCCCAGGCCAGAGGGCCGTCCGGGCCCCCTGCGTACTGACCCGCGTCCTCCGGCCGCCCCGAGCCCCGTCGCTCGCCCCGAGCCCCTCCTCCCCCGCGGCCGCCCGGGTCCGGGCCCCACTCGCACCCGCATTCCCCGCCCTCGACTCCCGCGCCCTCTCAGGCGGGCCCCGCGGCCGCTCGCTGACCCGGCCTGGCGTACCCGGCCCGCCCCCTTGGCGCTCCCCGCCTCGGCCCGGCGTCGCTATCCCAGGCTGAGGGCTCTCTCAGCCCAGAACCCCGCTCCGAACGGCCGCTCCTCTGCCTGCCTCTCTTTTGCCCTAAACCCCATTCCGCTCCCCTTCCTGCCGGTCCACACGCTTCAGGAACTGCATGTGGGAGGCCCAGAAGGAGGCCCCGTCTTCCCGCGGGGTAGAGGGCAGAGGGAGCCAGGCCCCGGGAAGGAGCCCAGGCTGCCGTGGAGACAGCACCAACCTCGGCAGAGGCTTCTTCCACGGAGAAAACCTCCACTGGCCTCCTCACGCATGCTCTGCCTGGCGATGCAGACAAGAGCCAGAAGCGCCTTCGGTGCTCCCACAGCACAGACAGGCCAACGTGTCCGAGGAGGGAGGGTATTTGCCCAAAGTCACCCCTCTAGGAGCTTGCGTAGCAACAGCTACTATTTGGGCCTGCTCCTGGGGACCCTGACAGTGCTTTACCTCGGTCAAGTCCTATCTCATCCTCACCATCCCATTCATTCATTCATTCATTCATTCCACAACACCCACTGAACATCTCCCACATGCGAGGCCCTATGTTCCCCGCTAGCGATACCATGATAAACAAGATGCATCTGGCCCCTGCCCACTGATTCCACAGGGCTTGTTGCAGAAAGACCCAGAAAAACTAAGCCACGCTTTGAAGAAGTGGAGAAATCACAGTTTTATTTATTATGTGTGGACTCTGGGAATGTTCTCCAAATGAGAGTGGAGTAACACGAGGGGACTTTGCTTTCATAACCACCTTTTGGGTTCATTGTATTGCAAAAATGCTCCCTTCCCCCTTCGAGGCCCTGGAGGAAGTCCTACCCCAGGTGTCCCAAGGTTTCTATTTTGCAATGACAGCCACAGGTCATTAAGAATGCACACTGAGTCCTGGCCGGTTTGGCTCAGTGGATAGAGCTTTGGCCTGCAGAGCAAGAGGTCCCAGGTTCGACTCTGGTCAAGGGCATGTGCCTTGCTTGCTGGGGAGTGTGCCAAGGGCATGTGCCTTGCTTGCTGGGGAGTGTGCGGGTGGAGGGCAGCTATCCTTCTCCCTTTCTCTCTGTAAAAAATCAATAAAATATATATTTTTTAAAAAAAGAATGCACACTGAGCCTGCTAGCATGAATTCCAACCGCCATCCCCCCAAAACATCAGGGGTACATTTGAATTAGCCCTTTTTAGCCTTCTCAGGCTTAGCAGGAGAGATAGATGTAAATCACAGTGCATCCCAGGAGGCGGTACGATCTTCAGCTTCCGGCTGTAGAAGCCCATTAGATGAGATTTACTCAGTCATCTAGAAAAAAAGTAGCCATGTCTTCAGACAACACCCTGTGTTCTTTTTTTCACTGTCACTGTTGGGAACATGTGAGTTGGACCAGCTTGCAGAGGCCCTTGAACTGCAAACCAAGAAAGTTAGTTTCAATTATAGATTATGAGCAGCCAAGGAAGGGGGAAAACAAGCCTGAAGGTAACCCAAGGACAAGTACAAGCTGAGTGTGAATGGTTATGCCCGGAGACTGTTACAATAGTCCCAGCAAAAGGTAATGAAGGTCTGATCCCAGGAAAGGGGGATGGGAAGGGATGATTTCCACTCACTGAAACCTGTGTTTGCACACATTCTCCCACCATCAAATGAGGGGACAGCCTTAGCTAGTTTGGCTCAGTGGCTAAAGATCGGCCTATGGACTGAAGGGTCCCGGGGTCAATTCCGGTCAAGGGCACACGCCTTGGCTCAATCCCTAGTAGAGGGTGTGCAGGAAGCAGCCGATCAATGATTCTCTCTCATCATTGATGCTTCTATCTCTTCCTTTCCCTTCCTCTCTGAAATCAATAAAAATATATATTCTTTAAAAAATAAACAGGAAAATACCATTTATTAAACTGCTATGACCTCTGGCAATGCCCTGGGCATTTTGTATGTATTATTTGATTAAATCTTCCCCATAACTCTGTGCAATAGATACCTTTATATCTCTTTTACAAGTAAGAAAACAGTGAGAAGGCAAATGATTTACTGAAGCCCACAAAGCAAACTAGCGTCTTGGGGTAGAGCCCAGGCCTGTTTCCAGACCTCATGCTGTCATCATCACTCTCACTGTCTGGAGCCAAGGCAAAGAACCCAAGTCCTTTGACTTAGCCAAGGATTCTTTCCCTGAACCACAGGCATCTCTGAGTCTTCGAGAGGATGTCAGAGAACCCTAATTGCCACCTAACCCATACTAGGCCAGTAGAAACATTGCTCCACAGAAGCCTGCAGAAGCCTCAGCCCCAGAGAATTCTGCAGCCAGATCCTAAAGTTCCTGTCGGGGAAGAAAGCTGAAGAGGCAAGGAAGGAGTCATTCTCAGCTCAGAAATGAGTGCAAAAGCCCTTCCTTGGTGAGAGAGCATGGGTGCCCTGGGGAAAGACAAGTTGAAAACATAGCAAGAGTGTGAAGAGCCTGGGGACCAAACTAAATCTCCTTAGCTGCTGGGGTGTGTGGGCAGGGCCTTGGTAGACTGGCCAGCTGGGGAGAGCTCATGGGGGAGAGCTGTCAATCACCTGGAAAGCCTGAAGTTCCAGCCTCCCTGACTAGAGAGCATCTAACATTTTCTATCTCCTCCAACCTCAATGTCCTTCCCAAATCTGACCACCAGTCCTGTCCTGAATTATTCATGCTGTGGGCTGTGAGAAGGTGGAGCTTCCAGAAGCTTCCAGACTAAGGACATTCAACTGTGTCTCCCTGGGGCTCTAAGTTCCTGCAGTGCTACCCTGGGATTGACCTGTGAGATGTGCCAAGCTTTTTGCAACTGGCAGGCAGCCAGTGACCTTGAGCTACTGGGCTTTGACTCATTTCAGCAACCTTTTATTGAGGGGACAGTTCTGGGTTCTGTCAGGTTCGCAGAAGTGGATCTGGACAGGTCTTTATCCTTGTGGATTTCAGGATGGTAGAGGGGGCAGGTACTTAAAAATCATTCCTTTCTATAATGTCCTCTGAGTCTCATAAGAGTTCCCCTCTAATTTCCCCCCATTTCACCAACTGAAAGCCTCTACTAATTCCCTCCAGAAGTTAGTGAGCTTGGAACTAGGGTGCCTCAGAACCCAAACACCTAAACGGGGTTCTCTCCTTGGAGATGTGACAAAACAGCTTCTTACCCATTGCCTGTTTGGGGTTCTGATCTAGGCCCCCAGGCTGCTGTGTGGCCCTCAGCTTTCTGCCATATCAAGGGAATGACACTCACCCTTTAACCATTCAGCAGACACTAATTAAGCATCAACTTGGTGCCAAGCATAGAGCTTTGTGCTGCTGATTCAAAAAAACAATCAGACAGATATGGCCCCTGTCCTCATGCTGCTCACAGTTGAGGTGGGAGATAGATAAGCAAAAGGGCAATTACACTTCTGCTGATTTGTTCTGAGATGGGAAAAGCACAGGGTGCCCTGGGAAGGAGCACAGAAAAGGAACACTTCCTAGAAGATTGAGGCCAGGTAATTCTACCAGGCTTTCACTGTGTCTTTCTAGGCGTTTGCTTACATAGCAGCTCTTTCAGTCCTCTGTCTTCATGGAAAAGCTTTACTCTTCCATATTGGCATTTCCTTCCACTATTTTTCTTTGATTGATGAGAAGGGGGTGGGGACCAGCGATTTGCCAATTCACCCAACCATGTGTCCGTTAGTTGATTCTTGCATCTGCCCATCGGGGGATCAAACCCTCAACCCTGGTGCATAGAGATGATGCTTCTAACAACTGAGCTACCTGGCCAGGGCTCTTTTCACTGTTGTCCTTTATCCCACCCTGTTCCTCTATACCCTCCAGAATTAGGTAGGTGTCAATTGAAGGTGAAGGTGAGCATGGGTAGAGGCTCAAGCCCTGTGAAGTTAAGGCTGTTCAAACAGGGAATAGCACAGAATCCCCAAACAGGGAGGGACCTTAAAGAATTCTAAGTTCTGCCTAGAACATTTTTCCTCCCACCTTTCTCTAATTGATTCCTCCCATCCTACACTAATGACGTCCAGATTTGTAGCCCATCTGTATCTCTCTCCTCCCAGCTCTCAATTCATATCCAACTACATCCTTGACATCCCCACTCCCACCTGATGTCTAATAGACATCTCACATTCAAAATATCTCACTTTTTTTT